>JAOTIY010000767.1:33817-45008 GCA_027123655.1 Muscicapa comitata
ATGCCGAAGCTGCGGGACACAGAGCGGCTCCGAGCGCTGTGTCCTGCAGGAGCCGGCCCTGCACACCAGAGCGATGCCTGTCAGGCTGACCCAGAGCGGGGGCAGTGCAGGAATTGCTGCTGGGCTGTGGGAGGTGTGCATTGAGGGCATTTAATGGTGACTTGGTGGTTTGATCCTGATCACTGCGGCCGTTTTGTGCTGCCGGGACCCTTCCAGTTCATCTGAAGTCATGAACTGAAGAGGAACTTGGGACAAAAGGAATCAAACTGCCTTCTTTACTGCAGGGAATCACATCTCGGGAGAAGTTTAATGGTTTCTGATTTAGGAACCAAACTGGGTCAATTATTTACCTTCGGTTTGTTTAATCCAGGAAGGATTTCAAAAGTACTGTAATTTGGCTTGACAAACAAGGAACATACCTCACCATTTGGATGTTTCAAACTCAGTGAACAGCTTTTTTTTGGACATAACAATCACGAAAAAATTGGAATTCTTTTCCCTCCTTCCCTCCTTTCTCTGGGAATGAGCTTCCAACTCTTCCGCAGGTCTGCTTTCCATAATCTGCTCTGGAGTTGGAATGTGTTAAATGAACAGTGGGAAGGCACAGAAGAATGGACCATAAAAACTTCAAACTTGTTGTAACCTCTGAAATTCAGGGATTTTGAAACTTCTGGTTTTTAAAGTATTCCCCACATTCCACTCTTCTAACTTTTGCCCTGGAATAACACTCTCCTGTGTCCCCGTTTGGGAACTGACCCTCATATTTTGAGCCCACAGTGGGTCTCAAAAGTTTGGGTTCTGTAGCCCATGGGAGCTTTGCCTGAGCCACAGGGAATCCCAGTGTCCCTGTTTTTCCCCCCCAGGATTATGCAGATGCCTGTCCAGGTTCCAGGAAAGAAAAAGTCATGGAGAAGTGGTTCCCAACACACACCCATGGCCATGATTCCTCTTTGACATTCCAGGGCATTAGTGAAGACTTTTGCTTCTCTCTATCCACAGCAACGCTATAGATCCATCAGAGGTCGGCCCAGGTGGGAAAAGATTTCAGGTCACTGCCTTGACTGTTTGCTCTGGAACTTGCCCAAGAAGCCGCAGCAACCATGGGGGAAGATTTTCCTCTGGATTGTTGTTGCTTTGTGCCCATGGAGGAGAGAGCAGAGGGTCCACGAGGGGGATTCTTGACAAAATGGACAAGTACTGTGATGTCATTGGTGTGCTGACATCACCTTGGATAGGAATTGAGGAAATGTCTCAGGGTTCTAATTGCAGAACAATGGCCAAGGAGAGGTCCAAGCTTCCTTGGAGATCAGTGCCAGTCAGGAGGATGGAATTGGTCAGCAACTGACCACGTGCCAACAGCCCAGGGAGAATGAGCTGGATACACACGGAGGCTCTCAGTGCAGTTGGACTGGCCCCCAGCTTTGGGCACCCCATGAGAATGCCCCTGCTTCCCTTGGGGCTGTGTCTGAACTGTGCAGAAACTGTCCCTACACATGCTCCAGCATGTAGGGATGAGTAGGTAGGATGAGTTTCCCCTCTCCTCTCAACCACTGCCTCAGCATAAAAGAGCCATGCTTTGCCTGCTCAAGGGAAAGGCACCAGTGGCACAGCCCATGTGTAATCCCTGGTTTGTTTTTTTTCTGCAGCACTGCCAGCTTGGGCATGAGGAGTTTGGATTTGGAACCTCCCTGGAATAGGGAAGTTTTGCTACAGAACCTGGAAGGAAACCCAAAGGCCCCAAAGCATTTCTGCAGGAAAACTCCTGCTCCAGTGTGTGTGGGGCAGAGCAGGAGGGCTGCTCTGACTTGCCACCCTGCTCTAGGCACTTGTGCTTGGCAGGAACAAACCCCACCAATCCCTTCCCTGAGCAGCAATAGAGAGGCCCTGTGTCCATCCTGGCATCCAAACGGGACACTCAGGGCTCCTGGCATGGGTGGGATCAGTGGCCTGGCACAGCAGCCTCAAGGCAGCATCAAGGATGTGTCTCTGGTGGACATGGTGCAGAGTGTGCTCAGAAACCCTCATTCCAAAGGGGCAGAATCCATCCTTATTTCTGGAGGGACAGCAGGATGCCACAGACTGTCTATGCTGGAGGCCCAGGAAGGTCTCACTGGGAAGGAGTGGTCAAAGCCCCTCTTGGGACTGTCCCAGATGCTCTGTTCATCACTGGCAGGGACAACCTCCAGACTGGGTCGGTCAAGAACTGATCCAGGGGCCCGTGGGCTTTTGTGATGCCTTGAGCATGGAGAAGGTTTAAGAGCTGTTTGGCTTTGCCAAGACCTCAGAGGATCCTTCTCTCTTAGGGTTCTGTTGGGTGCAAGAACAGCAGGTGCCCATTGGGGCCCTGACAGGGCAACAATGGCAACATCACACTCCCTGTTTCTGTTCCAAGAGCTGATCAGTGCCTGGAGGGCAAAGCATTGCTCAGGAAGTCTCACTCAGCTTTTACCAATCCCACCTGACCACAGTTAAAATCCAGTGGTGAGATGAACATTATCTTGGGCCTTGAAAAGTTTCTTGGGCCTTTGATTGACTCATTCCTTGGACATTTTTGACATCTCCTCTGGAGATGTGAGGCTCATGGACTCAGCACCAAATGTCCCATGGGTCTCATTGAAGTGCAGAAAGCCTGAAGGAACTACACTTCTGCCAGATCTGTCTTCAAGTCTTCAGGAATTGTTTCAGGAGTGGAGTTGAAGAGGAAGATTTCAGCGATCACTAACTTAGAGAAGGACAATTTGATATTCCTTTGATCACCTTCCAAGTGCATTCCCCAGGGCTGAGCCCACTGCCTGTCAGGAACTATCAGCCCTGGAGCCCCAGGGATCTTTTAGGAGAGCTGATGTGGGGCGGGGACAGGGACACTTGGGGCTGACACTTTCCACAGCTGGGCCAGGCTCCTGGCACAGAGGGAGCTGAGGGCAGCATGGCAGCACTGCCCAGAGACAGCTCTGCACAGGAGCAGCTCTGCTGAGAGGCAGCAGGGCTGGGGCATGGCCTGCAGGGGACAAGGGCAAAGGAGACAGGGGCAATGCTGAGCAGGTCTTGGAAGTGGGGAGACACCTGAAACCTCACTGTGGCAGAAATGCCCAAACTGGCCCTTAACCTAGGAAGCAGGCAGATGCAGGGAAAGGCAGGGGAGCATCCTGGAGGGCTCCTCAAGAGCAGGCACAGCCCATGGTTGCTGAGATGTGTCTCGGAGGCTCTGCTGGTTCTTGGCTGCAGAGGAAAGCAACGTTTTCTGGAGCAGGGGTTCCCTGGCAGAAGCACTAGCAGGTCAGGGCAGGACACCTCCCTGCTCCCAAGGATGGCCTCTGGGTGGGAAGGCAGGGGGTGCCCACCAACATGCCCAGGGCTGTCCCCAGAGCTGTGTCCCTGCAGCCCTGGGCACTGAGCGCCGGCTCAGGGATCAGCACCTGCTGGGCTCAGCACTCAGCCTGAGCCCATGGGAGGAGAAGGGGGCCAAAGAGGGGACTTTAATGCCAGCCAGGGGTTTAAGCACAGAAGCACGAACGGGACGGGACTGCTGTGGAACGTGTCTTGAGCTCCTTTATTGTTTTCCAAGCCTCAGTCTCATTACATGGTTGGGACAATGGGAAGATGCCAGCAGCTCACGTCCTCGGCAGCAGCCACAGAACATGATGTTACAATGACCTTTGAAAGTTTTTTGACCAATCAAAAAAAGCAAAAGCACGTTGACAGTAGTTCTATCCAACCACCATAAATGCACGTACCTTTGGTTAAAACAATGCTTGCTTATTTTGAATACAATACCTGCTTGTAAGCCTTAAAATACAATGTACAGGGATCCATTATTATGCTTAGGACTTCCTAATATCTTACTAGATATACTTTTCTGCAGCTTAGAGAGTTATTCTAACCAAGCGTTAATACACAGACCATTGTTTTATTTGTCCTTGCTTTCTACATCTCACATAACTTTTCTGCTGACAAACCTTATGCCTGCCACCTAGCTCTAATTACAGATTGCTGTCTCTGAGGCCTGCTTTTTTGCAGCTTTCCCAAAACCCTCTGATTTAAGGATTCCCACAGGACCTCAGCAGGGCAGGGTCCTTCTACCTGTCCACGGGGTGCTTTGAGGCTCAGAACTCACGGAGCTCCTGTTCATAACCTTGACATCTCTGGAAGGAACTTGACGCGAGCAGGATCAGGGCAACCCTGTGCTGCTGACATCTGTTCTTTCCTCAGTCTGTGCTGGGAATTTTCACTTGTTTATCTCGATGGAAATGGGAACAAGGCTGTGGGTGTGAGGAGAGGGATGAGGCTTTTATTCCACCACGCTGAAGTTTATGAGGACCTCAGCAAGTACCTTGTCCAGGCACAAGTCTGCAGACAGCAGCAGCAGCCCCTTTGCAGCTGCCTCAGGGTCTGTGTCTCGTCTGTTCCTGCCCACAGGGAGCTGCTCCCCGGCAGTGCCCAGCCTTTGGAAGGGGCTGCAAAACAGAGCTGAGCACCCCTCAGGTGAGGGGGGTATGACAGGGCACAGAAAGAGGGACAGAGAAGCAGCTCCCAGCACGGGCAGCTCGGGGAGAAGCCCCAGAGAGGAAGAGAGGGAGGGGGACTGCGAGCAGAAATGCTGTGGGATCAGTGACTCATGGACCTGCCTGCCATCCTCTGCCCTTGACAAGCCTTCCCCAGACAATTCCCCTGGTCTCATCTCTCACCCAGCAGAGCTTCTGCCCTCAGCACTGGGAGTTTTCTGCCAGAGTCTCCTCATTCGCACCCTGAATGCTGCGGAGGAGAAGCTGCTGAGGGACCTGCAGTGTGTGCTGTGCTTCCCTTTGCAAAAACACGGAGGCATTTGGAGGTGTTGCCCTGTGAGGCTCTGCTGCCTTTGTCCCCACTCAGCCTGCAGGCTCTGGGCACTGCTGGGCTGGCACTGAGCACAAAATCCCATCTTTGGGACATTGCTCCCTTTGCCCGGGGCTCCTGCTGGGCTGAGTCTGCCCTCAGGCAGGGCACAGCTCCCCCACAGCATCTGGGTGTTACCTGTGAGCCCCATGGGGAAGACACCTCTGTGCCATGTGCACAGTATTTTACTGCCAGGACAGCAGAACGCAACCCAAAGCTGCCTTCAAACCACCCCTCTGCTGTGCTGGGGAACTCGGACAAAAGGAACAACACAAACACTTTGAATCTCTGTGCTTGTGGGGGGAGATGGGAACAACAATGATGAAAAGCTTTGTTCTGTCAGGAGCAGATTTCACTGGAATTCCCCCTGTGCTGCTGTTTCCCAGTTGCTGCAGGACAGAAGGGACTTCTGCCTGCAGAGCCTGTAGTAAATGCCCAGCTCTCCTGGGAGCCTCAGCCAGTGCCAAGCACAGCTCCAGGCAAAGGGAGCTGCACACAGGCAGGACTGAAGGCACAGAGGCAGGGTAGGGCATTTCTCCAAAGAATGAAGTAGGTTTTCCCCTGCAAAGTCCAGCCTCATGTCTCACTGTATTTGCACACATCGCTGTGACAAGAGGCACCAGATGTCCAACAGCAGCTCCAGCACCCAATTCCTCCTCCTGGCCTTCGCAGACCCGCCAGAGGTGCAGCTGCTGAACTTGGGGCTCTTCCTGGGCATGTTCCTGGCCACCTTCCTGGGAAACAGCCTCATCATTCCCGCAGGAGTCTGCGACCCCCAACTGCACAACCCGAGGGACTTGTTACTGCCCAACCTCTCTCTGCTCCACCAGGGCTCCCTCTGCACCACTGCCCCTAAAGCCATGGCCAATTCCCTCTGGGACACCAGTACCACCTCCTATGGGGAATGGGCTCACAGGATTTTTTCTCTGCCTCTACCTTGGAACAGAATAATCCTTTCTCCCCAACATGTCCTACAACTCCTCTGTGTCCATCTGCAAATCCTTATGGTCTCTCTGGAACCTTCCTGGGCACCACAGTTTGTGGCCCCATGGCAGCAGCTGCCTGGGCCAGTTGCTTTCTCTCTGCTCTGCTGCTCACAGCCAAGATATTTTCTGTGCCCCTCGGCCAGGGCAAAGCCCTTTTGTGAGGCTTCCCTGGGGCAGAGCCAGCACCAGCGGCTCCTTGGATCATGGAACTGGGGGCAATGAAAATGACCGAGCCCCTGGCGAACTTCCAGGATAGCTGAGGAAAAACTGATGTACCCAGGCCATGCCAAAATTCAGCTAAGTTCTGCTGGAGCTGGGCAGACCAGTTCGCCCTGTGCCTGCAGCCGCGGTGTTGCCCCACCCGTTGTCTCCGGGCAAGGCTGGTGGCCGAGCCCAGCCTCGGAGCCAGGCAGAGCTGGGCACCCCGTGGCACTGGAGAGTAGGGCAGAGCTGGTGCCTGAGCACTGCCCAGGAGCACGGCTCACCTGTCTGCTGAGGAACCCCCAAAACCGGGATCACCTGGCATCCACCTGAATCTCCAGCCCCAGAGAAACTCCACAGCCACACAGCACCCCATAGCCAGCTGGACCAGGCATCCCATTCAAGCAGGGAACCAAATTTCAAGATGAATAAATATTTTTAAAAAACTTTTTTCTATTTTTTTAGTTGAAGAATGAAACCTTTTGAAAAACAACGATTTTTAGAAACCTTTCTTGTATTTTGCACCCACGCCACCTCCATTGTGATCACATCCAGCATCTGCTCTTTGCTCTGCCTGCACACACACTCTCCCACTCAAACTGCCCCCAGCAGACCCCACATAACCTGCAACAAACAACCTGGATGGGGGGATTGTGTGGAAGGCAGCAGAGCCAGGACACGAAGCGAGCAGAGCCTGGCCCAAATTCCCTCACTTGCCAGGAGAACAGAAATCCAGACACAGACAAATACACGCAGAAAAGCACGGACACGCAGAGCGGAGCTTTGCTGAAGGGGTTTATTGACTATTCAAGGGAAATGGCCCTGGGCTCACAGGGCATCAGGGACTCCTGCAAGGATGATCTTATCCTCGTGCCACTGGAGAGGGACTGGACATGAGTTTCACCAACACTTCCAATTCAAAAAGGCAGAGACAAGAACGTGGCACCCCCCCTTTGTGTACAGACACAGGACAGGGACCGTGTCCACACCTCTCTCTCTGCAGGCACTGCTCACCTGGTCATCCATAGAGGCAGCCAGGTGCTTCTGTCACACAAAACCCATCAGCTTTTCAGCCACAGGGGGCTGGGGACAACGGCAGCATGAGAGACACTGGGGGCACTAGGCTGGACTGGGAGGAATGGGGAAAGAAGGGGGTCCTCGGAGAAGGGGCCTGTGGGAGCAATGGTATGTAGGAGCTGCTGTGCTCCTGCTCAGAAGCACTGGGGTCCTGGCCAAGAGGCACAGCTGGGGCAGGGGCTGCGTCCTGGGTCATCCAGGGGGTCCTGGGGTGACAGGGATGGGAATGCAATGAGGGACCCTGGGCATGGAGTCCCCTGGGAAAGATCCATGGGGCAGGGGTGTTCTCTGGGGTGTCAGTAGGAGTGCACTGGGCTGTGCTGGGACAGACTGGGATAGTCTGGGGTGTTGTGGCCATGCAAGGGAAGGCTCTGACACTGGCAGAACTCATGGTACCCATCAGAGGTGTCTTCAGGATCTCAAAATTGTCTAAATCCATCTGCAGAGAGAGCAGGAGACCTCACTGGTCACTGGGATGTGCCTGGTGCCAGCAAGGGATGGGGGGACTGAACTGCCACACCAAATTCCCTGAGGGGATGCCCTCCAACCTCAGCACCCCACTCACCTTGGGGATCATCTTGGGTTCCTTCCAGGAGTGCCTGAGAAAGGAGAACAAAGTCTTTGTCTGGACTGGGTCTTGTGGGGCTGTGGGATGACAGGGGTGCAGGGAGCAGAGCAGAGGCAAAGGAATGGGAATGGGAATTCAGGGCCTCCAGGGAGATCTGTTTGAGGTGGGGAAGTCCCAAGGACACTGAACTGGGGTGACCTGGAGAGCCTGAGGGATTGGAATGGTGTTGTGGAAGGGGCCCTGTGTGGGATGCAGGGGAGGAGAAAGGAATTCCAGTCTAGGGACATGGGACTGCAAGGGAGGGGCTTGGTGGGAACAGAAGAAATAGGATGGTTGAGGACAAAACCAGTGGGACTGGGAGAGGATTTGGGAGTGGGGGGTGAGTATGGGAACGATATCAGAAGATACTGCTGCAGTGGCCAAGGGGAAAGGCAAGGGATTGAGCAGGAAAAAGGAAGAAAAGCATTGGGAATGATGGCTATAAGGGCATTTGGAGACCCTGAATGGGACAAAGAGGAGAACCTGGGGATTGGATGCCTGAAGAAACCAAAAGGATGGGATGAGAAGCTACAAAGGGCAGGATGTGGGGGCACTGTGGCAGCAGGGCCTGTGCCAGGGGCACAGCAGGATGGAGAAGAGCAGGGCCACACTGAGCACAGCCACCTTCATCATCCTCTCACATTGGGCAGAGCTCCCTGAGGCTGCACCAGGGCAGGAGCACTTTTAGCCCTGCCAGGACTCCCCTCTGCTCCCTCCCTAAAAGCCGCTAGGCCAAAGGCCAGCTTGGCACAGTCCACAGCCCTGGCCACAAGCCCAGGCCTGGACAGAGTCCATCCCACCTGTAACATGCATCCAGCTCCCTTGTCCTTCATCCCCCCAATGGAACACATGGGGCAGCTGCCCATGCAAGGGCCCAGACACCTCTGGGGTCCAAGGAGGGGTGGGCAGGGAGCCATAGGCAGCTGTATCACCTCTGGAGAGCACCCCCACTCCAAAATAATCCATCCTCCAACAGCCTGCAGAGCCACATCCCCCCATTTTCTGGTTTCCCTCCTCTCCAAGGGTTTTTCCTTCAAGATATCCCAGAGCTGACCCCAGCGACTCACCCAGCCTGTCTGAGCAGAATCATCACTGCTCCCCCTCCTGTCCCATGGAGAAACAGGAGATGGACTGGCTCCTCTTCTTGGGACAACAAGACTCCAGTATCTCAGAAACTGGGACATGATAGGACAATGGTGTCATGAACCTAGGAGATAGCCAGGTGATTTGGATCTGCAGCCACTGGAGACACTGGGCACTACTGGGAAATGATGATCAGCTGACACCATTGAAGGCCCAGGCAGAAATTGCAAGGCCTTTCTCAGGCTCTGAGCTCTATTTCTCTTTCTTATGCTGGGAAACCTTTTCCCAGGCTGAGACAGTTTCTCAGCTCCGGCCTGAGCTTTTCCCAGGATGATAACATTCGGGAAAAACAGAAAGGAATTATAACAAAGATAAATACCTGCTGGATCCGTGGGAAAGCCAGGGACAAGAGGTGTCTCTCTCTCTGACCAATGAACTGTCTGTATTGTGTTTTTCACGATCTATCTTATCTAAAGCCATGGCTCCCTTCAATAAACTGTTCTTTCTCGCACCAAGTGAGAGAGTGCCTTGTTGCTGTGTTCTCTCGCCGCTCCGTAACCCTTATACAGCAACAGGAAAGTACTTTTAGAGAGGTCCTGGGAAGAATACGGGTGGAAAAACTTTCCACCAATGATTGTTATGTTGACTAATTGTGACCAATGACGAAAATGCGAAGTGTGTAAAGGGTATAAAAGACGGTGCATTGTAACAAACAGATATTAGCACAGTGTGCCTGGTGCGCATCGCCCCTGCCTGTCCGGCGGCGCTCACTCACTTGGGCTGGTGATTGCGCTGCTCCTTCTCGCCAGCCTCGCCCTCCTTGTCGGCGCCGTCCTTCTCCGCGGACTCGCAGGTGGCCAGAGCCCTGTTGCGGAGGCGGTGCCGGCGGTGGGGCTCCTCCCCGCTCTCTGCCCGGGGCTCCCCGTCCCGGTGCGCGCCGCGGGGCCCGGCGCGGTGCCGGGAGCGCCGCTCGCCGCGGGCCCCGTTGCCGCCGCCGTTGCCGTCCCTGCCCGGCCGCTCGGACGGGTGCCGGTGGCTGCGGTGCCTGCGGTGCTCCTTGTCAGCCCCTTCCTCCACCGAGCCGCGCCGGTGGTGCCTCTTCCCCCCTTCCTGCGCCCTGCTTCGCTCGCTTTTGCCTTCCTTGCTGCCGCCTTCCACCTCCTTGCTGCGGCTGCGGTGCTGCCGGTGCCTCTCCTCCTTGCCCGCCCCGGGCTCGCCGCTCTCATCCTTGGTCCCGTCTCCCTTCTCCTGCTCTGCCAGCTTCTCCTTGTCCCGGTGCCGGTGGTGCTTCCGCGGCGGCTCTGCCCCATCGCTGACGGTGGGTTTGGGGTGCTCCAGCACCTCCTGGCCATCCCCGGGGCTCAGCTTGCCGATGTTGTTCCTGCCCTCGCCGCGGGGCTCCACCACCAGCGGCCGGTCCAGGTGTGTTTTCATGTCGGGCCGGATGTGCAGGGTGGTGGCGTAGCGGACCCGCTCCTCGGGGTCCAGCTCGTTGTACAGCGCCTCGCAGCTGGCTCGGAAGTTGTGCATCCGGATCTGGCTCGTCCTCTGCTCCCAAACCGACTTGGATTTGGAGGAATTCTGCTGCTTGCTAAGGGCGGGAGAAATGGGAGAAGTCAGCACCTGCCTTTGCGCCGATTCCCTAAATACCAAAAAAAAAGAGGGAATTTTCAGCTGAGGTAAGGAGTACCAAAGGAGTAACAGGGATGGAGAGAGAACATGAGCAGGGAAAGCCAGCGGGATCATCCGTGTTAGTTTGCCCACACACTATGAGATCAGCCCTCTGGAAAGGAGTTATTCTGCATTTCGGAAATGTGGAAGCCTCGGGAATAGTCTGAAGGATTAAAACGTCAGCACACAAAAATCACACACCCCAGCCAGAGCTTTGGAACAGCCCACAAAGCTCCCCAAAATTAGCAGCACTTTTCTCCCCACCTGGAAGTATCTGGATGACGAAATTAGCGGTGAGCAAGAGAAGTTAGATCAGCAGGAGGAGCAGGGAAAATGAAACCTGTCCCTAAGGATCCGAGCCTGCCACCAGCCCCTTTTCCTTCCAGCCAGCCCCAGGGGTTGTTTTCCAGCTGTGCTGCCCTGCTGGCTCATGGAACAGGTCTAAAGCTGCTCTAAATCCAAGCATCCTTCCAGGTGAACATGGACCAGCCAGCCCACACATCACTGGAGCATGGAAAACTGTCCTGTGACCAGGAAAATGGCCCAGAGAGAGGAAGAGTCACACACACATCCATAAAAGATCCTGAGCTGGAAGGGATCCAGCAGGATCACCCAACCCAGCCCCTGTCCCTGCCCAGACCCCCCAACACTCCCAGCCTGTCCATCCCTGGCAGCGCTGTCCAAACGCTCCTGG
>JAOTIY010000770.1:3713-17989 GCA_027123655.1 Muscicapa comitata
GGGGGAGGGGGAAGGGGGGAACACGCACACGGAGGGGGGAGGGGGAAAAGGGGAATTCTGCTGGAATTTGGGGAAATTCTGTTAAAATTGAGATTTTTTGGGGAGAAATTCTGATGGAATTTGTTTTTTTTGGTGATAATTCTGTTGAAATTTGGGGGTTTTTTGGGATAATTTTGTTAAAATTTGGAGGTTTTGGGGATAATTCTGATGGAATTTGGGTTTTTTGGGAAAAGTCAACTTAAG
This sequence comes from Muscicapa comitata, assembly GCA_027123655.1. NCBI lineage: Eukaryota > Metazoa > Chordata > Aves > Passeriformes > Muscicapidae > Muscicapa > Muscicapa comitata. The sequence goes on from JAOTIY010000770.1 coordinate 3,957, forward strand.
CTCAGTTTAAGCCAAATTTAAGGTGAATTTAAAGCCTATTTAAAGTGAACTTAAAGCCAATTCCAGCTTAGTTTAAAGGTTAACTTAAACCAAATTTAAGGTGAATTTAAAGCCTACTTAAAGTGAATTTAAGACAAATTTAAACTCAGTTTAAGGCTAATTCAACCTGAATTTAAAGCAAATTTAAACTGGATTTGAAGCCAATTTAAGCTGGGTTTAAGGCCAATTCAACCTGAATTCAAACCAAATTTAAGATAAATTTAAGGCCAGTTTAAGGCAAATTTGAAGCCAATTTAAACTTGGTCTAACGCAAATTTAAGGTCAATTTAAAGCCAAGTTAAGGTGAATTTCAAGCCAATTTAAACTCAGTTTTAGCCCTATTTAAAGCAAATTTAACCTAATTTTAAAGCAAATCTAAACTCAGTTTAAGGTAAATTAAAGGAGAATTTAAAGCAAATTTAAACTTGGTTTTAGGCCAATTTAAAGCAAATTTAACCTGAATTTAGAGCCAATTTAAACTCAGTTTTAGGCCAATTTAAAGCCAATTTAAACTCAGTTTAAAGCCAAGTTAAGGAATATTTAATGTGAATTTAAAGCCAATTTAAATTCAGTTTTAGGTCAATTTAAATTCAGTTTAAAGCCAATTTAAACTCGGTTTTAAACCAATTTAAAGCAAATTTAACCTGAATTTAAAGCCAATTTAAGCTCAGTTTTAGGCCAGTTTAAACTCAGTTTAAGGCCAATTTAAAGTAAATTTCACCTGAATTTAAAGCAAATTTAAGATGAATTTAAGGTAAATTTAAGGCAAATTTAAAGCCAATTTAAATCCAGTTTAAAGCCAATCTAAACTTAGTTTTAGGCCACTTTAAGCTCAGTTTCAATCCAATTCAAGCCCTGCAGGGGATTTTTACCTCTGGCCTTTAACTCCTTGGGTGCCACAGGTGCCTCTAAATTTTGGGGCCAATTCTCAGCCAAGTCTTCTACAAATTCAGGGGTGGAAGAATCTGAAAATTCACAATTGGGGAACTTCATCAGCAGCTAAAATTCATTTTAGGATCAGCTTAAAATTAATTTCAAGATCATCTATAAATTGAATTCAGGATCACCCTGAAATTAAATTTTAGGATCATCCCCAAAATTAATTTGAAATTAAATTTTAAATTAAATACATTAAATAAACAAGCTCAATAAGTTAAATAAATTAGTAATTAATAAGTTAAACTAAATAAATCTTAAATTTTAAATTTAATTTAGGTCCACATTTTAAGATCACCTTTAAATTAAATTTAGGATCAGCCTGAAATTAATTTTAGGATGACCTTGAAATTAATTTTATGATAATCCTGAAATTATTTTCAGATTACCTTTAAACCAAATTTAGGATCACCCTAAAACTAATTCTAGGATCACCTTTAAATTAATTTTGGGCCCTCCCTAAAACCAATTTAAAATTGGTTTAGGATCACTTTAAACTAATTTTAGGATCACCCTAAAGCCAGTATTAGGATCAAGTTTAAATTAATTTTAAGATCACCTTTAAATTAAATTTAGGACCAGCCTGAAAGTAATTTTAAATTAATTTTAGAATCACTGTAAAATGAATTTTAAAATAATCCTGAAATCAATTTTAGGTTTACCTTTAAATTAATTCTAGAATCATCCTAAAATTAATTCTAGGATCATTCTGAAATTAATTTTCAGATCATCTTTAAATTAATTTTAGGATCTCTCTTAAATTAATTTAGGATCACCCTAAAACCAATATTAGCATCACTTTGAAATTAATTTAAGGATCAGTTTTAAATTAAATTCAGGATTAGCCTAAAACCAATTTCAAATTAAGATCACTGTAAAATTAATTCTAAAATAATCCTAAAATAAATTTGAGGATGAGTCTAAAACCAATTTTAGGATGACCTTGAAATCAATTTTAGAATCACTCTGAAGTTAATTCTAAGATCAACTTAAAATTAATTCCAGGACCACTCTGAAATTAATACTAGAATCACTTTCAAATTAATTTTAAGACCACCTTGAAATTGATTTTAGAATCACCTCAAAATTAATTTTAAGATCAATTTGAAATTAATTTTAGGACCAGCCTAAAACCATTTTAGACCTGGCACCTGTGGCTGAGACCCAGGAGCTGAGGGTGACACAACAGGACCAAAAACAGGGGAAACCACTCACACAAAAACCACCAAAATCCAAAAAAAAAAATCACCCCAAAATCCCAAAAATTCACCCCAAAATTTCCCAGCAAACCCAAACTGATGGCAAGGCTCAAAAAACCACAGGGGAAACATTCATGCAAAAAAAACCAAATACCCCAAAAATCATCCCAAAAACCCACAAGGGAAACCACTCACGAAAAAAAAAAAACCAAAATCCCCAAAAATAATCCCAAAAATCGTAAAATTCACCCTAAAACTTAGGAGCAAATCCAACCTGAGGGTGTCTATGGGTCGGCAGAAGGTCCAAAAAACCACAGGGGAACCATTCATGGAAAAAAACCCCAAAAACCCAAAATATCACCCCAAAATGCACCCAAAAACCCCAAAAATCACCCCAAGAACCCACAAGGGAAACCACTCATGGAAAAAAAAACCCAAAATCGCCAAAATCACCCCAAAAATCCTAAAATTCACCCCAAAAATTAGCAGGAAATTCAACTTGAGGGTGTCTATGGGTCGGCAGAAGGGTCAAAAAACCACAGGGGAACCATTCATGGAAAAACTGCCAATAAACCAAAATATCACCCCAAAATCCACCCAAAAATCACCAAAATCCCTAAAAATCACCTCAAAGACCCACAATGGCACCAGTCACACAAAAAACCACCCCAAAAACCAAAAGATTACCCTATAAACCAAAAAAACCACCCCAAAAACAAAAAAAAACACTCCAAAAATCACCTGAAAATTTACCAGCAAGCCCAACTGGACAGTGTGTACGGGTTGGCAGGAGAGTCAAAAAACCACAGGGGAACCATTCACACAAAACCATTCCAAAAACCAAAGAAATCACCCCCAAAAACTCCCAAAATTTACCGGCAAGCCCAGCTTGACGGCGTCCACGGGCTGACGGAAGGGCCAAGCGAACTGATGCTTCCACAGGGCTTTCATCACCACCTTGTGCAGGTACTGCAGCTGATTGGTGATCCTGCCAGGCTTCTTGGGATTGGAAACCTCCGGGGGAGGAGGATTCACCTGGGGGCTGGGAAGGGAAGGCACCGAGGCCATGGTGGGGCTCTCGAAGCCCTCGTAGAGCAGCGAAGGTTTGCGGATTCGTTTGCCCGGCGTCGAGTCCGTGGCCAAAGCCATGAGGCCGGCATTGCCCTCCCCCAAAATCCTGGCAACAAAAAAAACAATTATGGGAAAAGGTTAACAGGAAAACTCGCAGGATTTCTGGGAAAAAAAATCCCGAAATCGCAGCTAAAACCGCTCCTGAATTGGCCCAAAAATTCTCATTTTTCTGCCCCTAAAATCGCTCCTAAATTGGCCCAAAAATTTTGGTTTTCCTGCATTTCCCCAAGGGAATCCCAGGCAGAAATTCGTGAGGATTTTGGCCAGGAGATCCTGTGGGAATCAGGGAAAAATTTCTGAAGATTTTAGTCCTGAAATCCTGGGAATTTCAGGCAGAAATTCCTGAGCATTTTGGTCCTGAAATCCCAGGAATCCCAGGCAGAAGTTCCAGAAGATTTTGGTCCTGAAATCCTGGAAATTTCAAACAAAAATTCCTGAGGAATTTGGTCAGGAAATCCTGGGAATGCCACGCAGAAATTCCTGAGGATTTTGGTCTTGAAATCCTGGGAATCTCAGGTAGAAATTCCAAAAGATTTTGGCCATAAAATCCTGGGAATTTCAGACGAAAAATCCCCACGGATTTTGGTCCTGAAGTCTCAGGAATTTCAGGCAGAAATTCCCGAGGATTTTGGCCGTAAAATCCCAGGAATCTTCGACAAAAATTCCCAAGGGTTTTGGTCCTGAAATTTCAGGAATTTTTGTTTGAAATTCCCAATGATTTTGGTCATTAAATTCTGGGAATCAAAGGCAGAAAATCCAAAATATTTTGGCCATAAAATCCTGGGAATGTCAGACAAAAATTCCCATGGATTTTAATCCTGAAATCCTGGAAATTTCCAACAAAAACTCCCATGAGTTTTGGTCCTGAAATCTCAGGAATCTCAGCCAGAAATTCCTGATAATTTTGGCCATGAAATTCTGAGAATCTCAGACAGAAACTCCCAAGAATTTTGGCCATAAAATCCTGGGAATTTCAAGCAGAAATTCCCAAGGATTTTGACCGTGAATTCCCCGGAATCTCAGCTGGCAGATCCTGTGGATCTCAACCTCAAACCCGTAAGGACTCGACCCCAAAATCCTGGGAAAAAAAAAAGGAATTATGGGATAAATTTAGAAGGAATTCCTGGGAAAAAATCCCGAAATCGCAGCTAAAACCGCTCCTGAATTGGCCCAAAAATTCTCATTTTCCTGCCCCCAAAATCCCTGCTAAATCAGCCCAAAAAATTTGATTTTCCTGCGTTTCCCCAAGGGAATCTCAGAAATTCCCAAGGATTTGGTCGTGAAATCCTGGAAATTTCAAACAAAAATTCCTGAGCAATTTGGCCATGAAACCCTGGGAATCTGAGGTAGAAATTCCAAAATATTTTGGCCATAAAATCCCAAGGATTTCAGGTGGAAATTTCCAAGGGTTTTGGTCCTGAAATCTCAGGAATCTGAGACAAAAATTCCCAAGGGTTTGTGTCCTGAAATTCCAGGAATTTCACGGATAAATTCCCAAGAATTTTGGCCGTGAAATCCCAGAAATCTCACACAAAAATTACAGAGGATTTTTGCCATGAGATCCTGGGAATCTCACAGAAATTCCACAAGATTTTAGCCATGAAATCCTGAGAATTTCAGGTAGATATTCCCAAAGATTTTGGCCATAAAATCCTGGGAATCTCAGGTAGAAATTCCTGATGGATTTGCTCATGAAATCCTGGGAATCTCAGGTAGAAATTCCCAAAGATTTTGGGCATAAAATCCTGGGAATCTCAGGCAGAAATTTCCAAGAATTTTGGCAGTGAAATTCTGGGAATCTCAGGCAGAAATTCCCGAGGATTTTGGTCCTGAACCCCAAGGAATTTCAGTGCAAACCCCAGGAATCTTAACCAGCACAATTCTGGAATTTTAGCCATAAAAATCTCAGTATTTTTCCTGTGAACTCCAAAAAAATTTAACCTTTAACCGAACCCCCAGGAAGTCCAGCCTTAAATTCCCAGGATTTTAATGGGAAAATCCAGGAATTTAGGGCAAAATTCAAGATTTGTTAATTTGGGGGGGGATCCAGGATTTGGGGACCCCCAGGACACCAATCCCAAGGATTTTGGGGACCCCCAGGATACAAATCCCAGGATTTTAGGAGGATCCAGAAATGGTGACACCAATCCCAAAATTTTGGGGGATCCAGGACACCAATTCCAGGATTTTGGGGGGGGTCCAGGAATAGGATCCCCAGGACACCAATCCCAAAATTTTGGGGGACACCAATCCCAAGGATTTGGGGACCATCAGAATTCCCATTCCAAGGATTTTTGGGGATCCAGGATTTGGAGACCCTCAGGACATCAACCCCAGAATTTTGGGGTTCCCAGGACACCAATCCCAAAGATTTTGGGAGGATCCAGGAATGGGGGATCCCCCCTTTTTTCCCAGAGCTGACCCCTGGGTGACCCCAGTGACAAGGACAAGGTGACCCCGGTGCCACTGCCAGAATTTGGGGGTTCCAATGTCCCTGTCACTGCCTGGAGATGACAATGTCAGAATTTGGGGGGTCCAAAAATTACACTGCCACAATTCCAATGTCACTGTTACAGCCTCAGGGTGACACTGCCAGAATTTTGGGGTCCCAAAGAAAAACTGACACCATTTGGGAGTCCCTGTTCCACTGTCACAGCCTGGGGGTGACACTGGTAAAATCTGGGAGTCCCACAGTGACACTGCCACAATTTTGGGGTTCCCACATCACTGTCACAACACGGGGATGAGACAAACACAATTTGGGGGTCCCACAGTGACACTGCCAGGATTTTGGGGTCCCAAAGTGACGCTGCCACAATTTTGGGGTCTCAGTGTCACTGTCACAGGCTGGGGTGACATAGACCCAGTGGGGGTCCCACAGTGACACTGCCAGGATTTTGGGGTCCCAAAGCGACACTGCCACAGTTTTGGGGTCTCAATGTCACTGTCACAGCCTGGGCCTGACACAGACTCAGCACAAGGGTCCCAAAGTGACACTGCCACGATTTTGGGGTCCCAATGTCACAGCACAGAGGTGCCACAGTGACACTGCCACAATTTCAGGGTCCCAAAGTGACACAAACACGATTTCGGGGTGCCTGTGTCACTGTCACAGCCTGGGGGTGACACAGGCCCAGCACAGGGGTCCCAAAATGACACTGACACAATTTGGGGGTCCCAGAGTGACAGAACCACAATTTGGGGGTCTCAATTTCACTGTCACAGCCTGGGGATGACACAGATCCAATCTGGCAGTCATGCAGTGACAAAACCATAATCTGGGGGTCCCAACATCACTGTCACAACACAGAGGTCCCAAAGTGACACTGACACAATTTGGCGGTCACACAGTGACACAACCACAAATTCGGGGTTCCCAGGTCACTGTCACAACATGGGGGTGACACAGGCCCAGCACAGAGGTCCCAAAGTGACACTGTCACAATTCTAGGGTCCTAATGTCCCTGTCACAACACGGGGATGACACAGACCCAATATGGGGATCCCACAGTGACACAACCACAATTTGGGGGTGCCACAGTGACACTGCCACAATTTGGGGTCCCCACGTCTCTGTCATAGCCTGGAGGTGACACAGGCCCAGCAGAGGGGTCCCAAAATGACACTGCCACAATTTGGGGGTCCCAATGTTACTGTCACAGAATGGAGATGACAGAGACATGATTTGGGGGTCCCACAGTGACACTGCCACAAACTGGGGATCCTGTGGTGACACAGATCCAATGTGGGGGTCCCACAATCACAATTTGGGGCTCCTCCCATCACCGTCACAGCCTGGAAGTGACACAGGCCCAGAATGAGGACCCCAAAGTGACACTGCCACAATTTTGGGGTCCCAAAGTCACTGTCACAGATCAAGGGTAACACCAGCCCAGCACAGGGGTCCCACAGTGACAGAACCGTAATTTGGGGATCCCCATGCCACTGTCACAGCCTGGGGGTGACACAGACCCAGCACAAGGGTCCCAAAGTGACACTGGAACAATTCGGGGGTCACACAGTGACACAACAACAATTTTGGGGTCCTCAGGTCACTGTCACAACATGGAAGTGACACAGGCTCAAAATGAGGATCCCAAAATGACACAACCACAATTTGGGGGTCCCAAAGTGACACTGCCACAGTTTTCGGGTCCCAATGTCCTTGCCACAGCATGAGGATGACACAGATCCAATTTGGGGGTCCCAGAGTGACAGAACCATAATTCTGGGGTCCCCACATCACTGTCACAACCTGGAGGTGACACAGGCCCACCACAGGGGTCCCAGAGTGACACTGTCACAATTTGAGGGTCCCACAGAGACACTATCACAATGTGGGGGTCGCAGAGTAACACTGTCACATTTTTGGGGTCCCAATGTCACTGTCACAGCATTTGGGTCCCACAGAGACACTGCCACAATTCAGAGATCCCAAAGTGACACAATCACAGCTCAGGGATCCCAAAGTGACACAGCCACAATTTGGGGTGCCCCGCGTTCCTGCCACAGCATCACACAGGCCCAGCACAGGGTTCCCAACGTCGCTGTCACATCATTTGGATCCCAAAAAGACACAACCCCCAGCAGGCCGCACCTCCTCCTCCCCCCACTCACACCAACACCCCCAAAACCCCTCATATTTCCAAAAATTCCCTTCTCCCTCCATACCACCTACTTGCTCTGGGGATTCACATTCTGCAACATCCCGGCGGCTGCGTGCGCGGCCCGCGGGCCCGGCCGGCCTTCCTCTCCTCCTCCTCCTCCTCCCGCCGTCTCCTCCGACGAGCCCCCCACTTTGCCCGGCCAAAGCTTCGCCGTTGCCGGCCCGGTGGGGGCCCCTCCGGCGTCAGCGCATCCCCGGCGCTCGGGGAGGGGGGTCTTGCCGGGAGCCCCCTCCCCTTTTTGTGCTCCTCAAAGCGGGGGGAGAGACCCGCGCTCGGCTTCACTCACATCCACGGGGCGCGGCGAAAATGGCGGCGCGCTCTGAGGGGATGTAACGGTGGTGGGGGGGTGGCACACGGAAAGCGGAGAGAGAAGTGAAGGAGGGGGGGGTCCTTCCTTCGGAGCCTCACCGGACCCGCCGAACGCGGCGCGATCCGCTCGATACAACCCTGGCCGAGTCGCTGCGAGCCGGCGGAGGCCACGGGCGGGCGGAGCGAGGCGCGGAGCCGCGGGCGGAGCGGCGGATGACGGCGGATAATCGGCGGGATCTCAGCGGCCGCGCTCCATCTTGGTGAAGCGGGGAGGAGGAGAGAGGAGGGGGGGCGGAAGGGAGGGAGGAAGGTGGTGGAAGAAGCCGGGCGTAGGCGGCCCCCTCGCCGCCGGTGGCCGCAGGCAGGGGTCGCTGCGGAGGCCGGGGAGGGTCCGGGGAGGGTCCCGGAGCCCTCCGGGACGGCGGAGGCGGGGGATGGAGCCGGGTTGGGGCCGCCCCCCTCGCGCGCCGGGCCCGACCCGCTCCGTCCCTTCGTCCCCGCGAAATGGCGCCTCTCGGCCTGCCCCCGCCCGCCCTTATATAGACGCCAGCCGCCTCGCCATTGGCCGCGCCGCGCGCTGACGTCACCCAACCGCCCCGCCCCGCCCCATCGCGGCCTCATTGGGCGGAGGCACCCGAGGGGAGCGACTGCGATTGGCCGAGCGCCGCGTCAATCACCCGCACGGCTCCCCGCCCCTCCCGGCCTTCCGCTCAGCGCCTCACCCTACGCGCGCGGCGATCTGACCGCTGATTGGCTAGCGCTGCCGCCCGCCGCGCGCTGATTAGCCGGCGGGTCACGCGGGGGGCGGGTGCAAGCTCTGATTGGCGGCGGCGCCCCGAGGGGGGGCGAAGGAGGAAGAAGGGGCCGGCAGGCGCCATCTTGAATGGCGGCGGCGGCCGCAGCTGGACAATGAGCGCGGCCCCTCGCTGCCGGACCCGCCGCTTCCCCCGCCGCTCCTCGGCCGCAGCGAGCCCTGGAGGCGCTCCCCCACCGGGCCTCACCCCCCTCGCGGCGCTCGCCCAGATCTCAGGGCTCTGTTCAACCTCGCACCCCCCCCAACCCCCCCCACAGGCAGCCACGCACCGCGTCGCCCCTGCGCCCCACGGTGCCCACGGGCGCAAGGAAGGCTTCAACCTTTCCCTAAGCACGCACGGGGGGCGACAACCCCCACGGACACGCCGCTCCCGCGGCCGCCAACCCCGCTAAAAGCCCGAAACGCCGCTGTTTCCCCCCCCGCCCCGTCCCCCTCAACCCCAAACCCTGGGGAGGCCCGATCTCCCTCCCTACCCACGGGCGAGGCCTCAGCGCCCGCTCCCCCTCCGGGACCCCCAGGCTCCTTTCGCCCTCCGTGCTCGGGGAGAGCTCGCGTCCTTCCCAAGCTCCCCCCCCTCCCCTGGGCTCGCAGGACACGGGTGGCTCCGTGTGGCGTCCGCTTCCCTTCCCCCCCGCCCCATCCCCCGCTCGCCGCCACCACCACCGTGACACAGCACTTGGGGCCGCGCCCGCCGCCGCCCCCGCGCGAACACCCAAACATGGCGCTTTTCGCCCCAAACCGCCGCCCCCGCCGCGCGCACAAAGCCGCCCCGCCCCGCTGTCAATCATCCGTGCTGCGCCTTCCTATTGGTCGGCACACCGAAAGAGAGGCGGGATAAAGCTTGATTGACAGCTCGCCACCGCCACGTGACCTCCGCCCGCCCCCGCGCCGCTGTTGGGGGGGGCAGGGCAAGGCCGCCCCCCCCCGGCACTCACCTGAGGCGCCCCCGCTTTGCGCCACGACCCCCGGGCTCGGCCCCGCTTCATCCGCCCCCTCTCCGCTCCCCCCAAAGCCTCCCTCCCCGAAAAGCCCCGGGTTGGGGGCAAAAAAGATAAAAAAAACCATCCCGGGGCAGAAAAGGGAGCCACGCGCTACGTCACCCGCGCGGTGATTGGCTGCTCGCGGTCACGTGGCTCCCCCGCGGCTCCCACGGGCCCCCATTCATGGCCCCCTCCCCTCGGCTCCCGTGGCGGGAAAGGCGCCGCGGGGTCCTAGCGCCGCGCGCATGCGCAGTGCGGGCGCGCTGCAGCGTTGTTGGGGGACACCCATGGAGAGATTTTGGGGTCCCAAAAATTTGGGGGGGGGTTAAGAAATGGGATCCCCAGGACATCAAACCCAGAATTTTGGGGGATCCAGGACACCAATCTCAAGGATTTTGGGGGGATCCAGGACATTAATAACAGAATTTTGAGGGGATCCAAGACACCAATCCCAAGGATTTGGGGACCACCAGAATTCCCATTCCAATGATTTTTGGGGATCCAGGATTTGGAGACCCCCAAGACACAAATCCCAAAAATTTTGGGGGTATCCAGGACACCAATCCCAGAATTTTGGGGGGATCCAGGACACCAATCCCAAGGATTTGGGGACCACCAGAATTCCCATTCCAAGGATTTTTGTGGATTCAGTATTTGGGGACTCCCAGGACATCAATCCCAAGGATTTTGGGTGATCCAGCAATGGGACCCCCAGGACACCAATCCCAAGGATTTTGGGACCAGCAGAATTCCCATTCCAAGGATTTTTGGGGATCCAGGATTTTGGGAACCCCCAGGACACCAATCCCAGAATTTTAGGGGAACCACCAGGACACCAATTCCAAAGATTTTTGGGGGATCCAGGACACCAATCCCAGAATTTTGGGGGAATCCAGGACATGGATCCCAAGGATTCCACCAGAATTCCCATTCCAAGGATTTTTGGGGATCCAGGATTTGGGGATTCCCAGGACACCAATCTCAAGGATTTTGGGCACCCCCAGGACACCAATCCCAAGGATTTGGGGGGGGGATCCAGAACTCCAATCCCAGAATTTTGGGGGGATCCAGGACACCAATCCCAGAATTTTAGGGGAACCCCCAGGACACCAATCCCAAAGATTTGGGGACCACCAGAATTCCCATTCCAAGGATTTTTGTGGATTCAGTATTTGGGGACTCCCAGGACACCAATCCCAAGGATTTTGGGGGGTCCAAGAATGGGACCCCCCAGGACACGAATCTCAAGGATTTTGGGGACCACCAGAATTCCCATTCCAAGGATTTTTGGGGATCCAGGATTTGGGGACCCCCAGGACACCAATCCCAAAGATTTTGGGGGATCCAGGACAGCAATCCCAGAATTTTGGGGGGATCCAGGACCTGGATCCCAAGGATTCCACCAGAATTCCCATTCCAAGGATTTTGGGGGTCCAGGATTTGGGGACCCTCAGGACACCAATCCCAAGGATTTTGGGAATCCAGGATTTGGGGATTCCCAGGACACCAAACCTGGAATTTTGGGGGAACCCCCAGGACATCAATCCCAGAATTTTAGGGGAACCCCCAGGACACCAATCCCACGGATTTTGGGGACCCCCAGGACACCAATCCCAAAGATTTTGGGGGGATCCAGGACACCAATCCCAGAATTTTGCGGGGATCCAGGACACCGATCCCAAGGATTCCACCAGAATTCCCATTCCAAGGATTTTTGGGGATCCAGGATTTGGGGATTCCCAGGACACCAATCCCAAAAATTTTGGGGACCCCCAGAACACCAATCCCAGAATTTTGGGGGGATCCAGGACACCAATCCCAGAATTTTAGAGGAACCCCCAGGACACCAATCCCAAAAATTTGGGTACCACCAGAATTCGTATTCCAAGGATTTTTGGGAATCCAAGATTTGGGGACTCCGAGGACACCAATCCCAAAATTTTGGGGGGATCCAGGACATGGATCAAAGGGATTCCAGCAGAATTCCCATTCCAAGGATTTTTGGGGATCCAGGATTTGGGGACCCCCAGAACACCAATCCCAATTATTTGGGGGGCTTCCCAAAAATTCCAGGGGTGTCCCCACGGGGGTCCGCGACTCCTCCCTGCCACCTGCCGGTGACGTCACAGTTACCACGCGTGTCCCTCCTAATTAACCCCACGGGGCCCATTAACCCCCGTGACGTCACCTATGGTGTCCCCCCTATTTTGGGGATCGAGGGGGGGTTGTCCCCAACCCCACGTGACCCCTGGGGGGGGTCGGTGTCCCTCCCCCCCCCCATCGTGTCCCCACGCGGGAATTTCACCGGCCGCTCTGTCACCTCCAGAGCGCCGCGCTCGGGGTTTCTCTACCCGGCAACCGATGACGTCACAGGAAAGAGCGTTCCCATTGGCTGGCGCGGGGTTGGGGACGCGGGTGGGGTCCCGTGGGGACACTGGGGACATTGGGGACACGGAGGGGCCATGGGCGGCTTGGTGGCCGCCCTGCTCTGCGGGGTTTTTGTCGCGGTGACCGTCGGTGAGGCCGGTAAGGAGGAAAGGGAGAGGGAGAGGGAGAGGGAGAGGGAGAGGGAGAGGGGACAAGCGGTTTGATCTCACTTCGGTGTTTGTCCCCTCTTGGTGTCCCTCTCCTTCTCTTCCGTCTCCCTTACTTGTCCCTCCTGTCCTCTCCCTCTCCCCTTTCCCTCTCACTTCCCTGCTCCCTCCCTGTTGTCTCCCCTCTTCCTTGTTCCGCCTTCCTCCTCCCTCCTTGTCCCCCCCTCTCCCCTCCCTCTCCTCTCTCCCTCTCCCATTTCCCTCTCACTTCCTCCTTCCTCTCCCCTTCCCTCTCTCCATCCCCCTCCTTCTCTCTTTTCCCTCCTCCCTTCCCTGTTTTTCCTCTCCTCTCCCCCACCTCCCTCCCATTTCCCTCTCCCCTTCCCTCCCCGTCTCTCCCTCTCCCTTTTCCATTTCCATCTTCCTTCTCCGTTCCCATTTCCCTGTCCCCTCCTCCCTTCTCCATTCACATTTCCCTCTCCCCTTTCCCTTCCCTCTCCCTTTATTCCATTTCCCTCTCCATTTTCCATTCCCATTTCCCTCTCTCTTCTCCTTTCCCTCCCCCCTCTCCCTCCGCCATTCCCCATTCCCTCTCCCCTCTCCCTCTCCCCTCCTCTATTCCCATTTCCCTCTCCCTTCTCCCTCCTCCCTTCCCATTTCCCTTTCCCCGTTCCTTCCCTCTCCCTTCTCTACTCCCATTCCCTCTCCCTTCTCCATTCCCATTTCCCTCTCCCTTCTCCATTCCCCTCTCCCCTTTCCCTCTCTCCTCTCCATTCCCCTTTCCCTCTCCCATTTTCCACTCCCATTTCCCTCTCCCCTTTACCTTCCCTTTCCCTTTATTCCCATTTCCCTCTCCATTTTCCATTCCCATTTCCCTCTCTCCTCTTCCTCTCTCTCCTGCATTCCCGCTCCCTTCCTCCCTTCTCCATTCCCATTTCCCTCTCCCCTTTCCCTTCCCTCTCTCTTTATTCCCATTTCCCTTCTCCATTCCCATTTCCCTCTCCCCTTTCCCTCCCTGTCCCATTTCCCTCTCCCCTCTTCTACTCCCCCTTCCCTCCCCCTTCTCCATCCTCCTTTCCCATTTCCCTCTCCCCCTCCCTTTTCCATTCCCTCTTCCCTCTCCCTTTTCCCTTCCCTCTCCCTTTATTCCAATTTCCCTCTCCCTTCTCCATTCCCCATTCCCTCTCCCCTCTCCCTCTCCTCTCCTCTATTCCCATTTCCCTCTCCCTCTCTCTCCTCCATTCCCATTTCCCTTTCCCTCTCACCTTATTCCCATTTCCCTCTCCATTTTCCATTCCCATTTCCCTCTCCCTCTCCCTCCTCCATTCCCCTTTCCCTCTCTCTTTATTCCCATTTCCCTTTCCCTCTCTTTTTATTCCCATTTCCCTCTCTCTTTATTACCATTTCCCTCTCCCCACCCACCC
>JAOTIY010000771.1:336800-353116 GCA_027123655.1 Muscicapa comitata
GGCGGCGGGGGGGCGGCGCGGCGGCTCCCCGGGGGCCGGAGCCGGGCCCGGGGCCCGCAGGGCTGTGGTTAATATGTAATTCGGAGCATATGGTATTTTCCAAAGGCGGGCAGTTGTGCGGAGCCCGGGGGCCGGGGCCGGGGTGCAAATAACGCTGGATGACTCGCGGGGCCGGGCGCGGAGGGCCACGGTGATGGGCTCCTCGCTGGCTAATATTTGCTCTTCAAATATTTTACTTGAAAGGTTTACAACGTTGTTTTTTTTTTTAATCTCCCAAGAAGGGGCCATCTGTGCCGGTGCCTCGGCTGGAGCACACCGGGGAGTCCCCGCCGGGGCCCAGCCGCCACCCCGGGGGCCGCCTTCTATTTGTTCAGCACCCAAAATAAATCAAATCGATGTAATAAAAGCGAAGCTGGATTTATGATTGAACCCCATATGTCCCTGTTTGCTTTGCGGGACAGACGCGGGAGCGAAGCCCCTCGGGGGGCTCCGCCGGGGCTCCCCGGGGATGCTCCGGGGCGCGGCGGGGCCGTGCTGTCCGCCGGCCGCAGGTGCTGAAACACCGCCGCTCACCCGGCCCCGGCTCCGTGCCCGGCCCGGGGGGCTCCGAGCGCCCCCGAGTCCCGCAGGAGCCCCCCGGGCCGGGCGTGTGCTGGGCGCGGTCACATCGGGCCGCCCCTTCCTCCCCATCCTCCTCTCCCTCTCCTCCTGCCGTGACATCACGGCCCCGCTGCCGGCACTGAGCGCCCGGCACGGTCCGGTCCGGCTCCCCCGAGGCTCCGCAGGTACCTCCTCGCGCCGCTCCGGGCATGGCCGCTCCCCCCGGAATCCTTCCCCGCTGGAAAAGCTGCGGGAATTCGCTGTAGGAATTGGTGGTGGGCGCGCTGTAACCTGGAGAAGCTTTGGGGTCCCCGGGGGTTCCCCGCTGGCTCCTGGTCCCTGTGCCGCGCTGAGGCCGAGCTCATGCTGCACCATCCGAGAGGCACCGAGGGCTCCCAGCTCGGCTTTCCCAGTGCTCCCAGCTCCCCGTGGGAAAAGAAATCCCTGTGTGACCTCCGGGCACAGGCGGGGAATGCTGAGGGGTGCCCGAGGGGACCCGTGTCCTGTCCCCTCCTTCCCGGAGCCGCCGCCGGGCGCTCCGGGCCGATCCGTCCCTCCCCGAGCTCAGGGAGGTGGGATGCGCCTCGGCTTTGCTGCTCACCTGCGGGAAAGCTGCGGACTTGTCCCTGCTGATGGATTCATGTCGCTTTTCCCGAATGTCACCGAGGGTCGGTGTCGCCAAACAACTCCCTCGGGATGTGCAGGGAGGAGGTGCAGTGGGATTTGGGGACTGTGGCAGGGAAAGCCCCACACTGGGAGTGCCTGGGGGGTTTTAGGGTGTTT
The DNA here is from genome assembly GCA_027123655.1 of Muscicapa comitata. NCBI lineage: Eukaryota > Metazoa > Chordata > Aves > Passeriformes > Muscicapidae > Muscicapa > Muscicapa comitata. The sequence continues at coordinate 338,184 of JAOTIY010000771.1, forward strand.
CAGGTGAAATCCCGGGGGAACTGGGGGCTCTGGCAAGGCCGTGGGGGGAGCAGCAGCCGCCAGGCTCGGTGGCACCTCTGTGGCTGCCCAGCGATGCCCGATGTGCTCCGGCAGGAGAGGCACTGGCACCTGCGGGAATCCTGCCGGGAAATCCTCTGGAGCCGAGCTGGAAAGAGCTGGGGTGTTCATCTGGAGAGGAGCAGGATCCAGGGGGAGCTCAGAGCCCTGCCAGGGCCTGGAGGGGCTCCAGGAGAGCTGCAGAGGGACTGGGGACAAGGATGGAGGGACAGGACACAGGGAATGGATTCTCTCTTGCAGCTGTCCCATTCCCTGGCCCTGAAATCGTTTCAATGGGATTATTGCACATTATTTTCCTTGGCTCTGCTGCCTCATCCCAGCCCACGAGGCCTTTGGGGTTCATGGAATTTTCCAAGTGCTGGGCTGGCTGGAAGGGAGTGGCAGAAAAAGGGGGACAAGGTGGGAATGTCCCCATGCACCACCCCAAAAGCCAAATCCCATCTTGTGATCCTGGCTTTGGGCAAAAGGAGGGTGAGGAAGGGGCTCTGGAGGAGCAGGGAGAGCCAGGAGCTGCTCACAGCTCTTGGATCTTTTCCCAGAAATGTTTGATGGAAAATGTGAACTCTCCTCCCTGGGTCTGGAGTGAGGGTCAGGGTGGGGCTGGGTTCATCCCAGCTCCTGCTCCAGTTTGGGATGGGATGTGCTGGGTTTATCCAGTGAGTTCCAGTTTGGGATGGGATGGGATGTGCTGGGTTTATCCAGTGCAGTTCCAGTTTGGGATGGGATGGGATGTGCTGGGTTTATCCAGTGCAGTTCCAGTTTGGGATGGGATGGAATGTGCTGGGTTTATCCAGTGCAGTTCCAGTGCTCCTTGTCTCATTCTGGACAGATTTGGGTCTGATTTGGGGCATTTTTCCCACTTTCCAGTTGACACAGATATTCCCATCAGGAATTCCCAAGTCCTCCCTCCCTCTGGTGTCCAGCCAGACACCCTGGACACGAGGCTGTGCCTCTGTCCTGAGCCCCATCACCCCAAAATCCTCTTGGCACCAGAGCCTCGTGGGGTCAGTGATGGGTTCCCATCCCCTGTGTGCTTCCAGCAGGCCTGGGATGTGTCTGTGGGATTTCTCCTGCCCTGCACTGATCCCAGGGATTATCCCAAGCTCTGGGAATGTCGTTTCTGCTCTGGAATGGGGGGCAGGGGGGTCCCTCCTGCCCTTTCTCCCCCGAGCTCTGCATCCAAGGCAGCCTTGATCCTTAATCCATGTCCAAGTTTGGGATGTTTATGGTGTGTCTGCCCTGTTTGCTGGCCATGAGCCCTGGTTTGGGGGTTTTAGGTGGTTTTTGCTGTGTCTGGAAATCCCCAGGGGGATGGGGTCAGCGCTGACATCACTCAATATTCCTGAAAATCCAAGCTGACTTTGGAGAAAATACTTGAATTGTCAGTATTTCTGTGGAATTTGTTGTTAATTCCCATTTTTTTGGTATTTTTCAGTAGTTTATTGCTCATTTTCCCCTGACCTTTGCTCCATGTCTGACTTGGTGTTACCCCTCGTGTGTTGTCTGGATGCTTTGGGGCTGTTTATTTTATTCTTGAACTCTTCAAGGGTTGTTTTTTTTTTTTTTGTCCAGCTTGGTAAACCACGAGAAGTTTTTCCTGAACGGGGGGTCAGTCACTTGTTGAGGGTTTGGAAAAACCTAAACCTACGCCAGAGATGGGATTTTTTTTTGGGTCAAATCCCAAGTGGGTTCATTGTTTTCTGGGAAATCATGGTTTTGCTGTGGGGGAAGTGAAGCTGTTTGGGACAGAGGGCAGGGGTGGCTGTGGGGTCCCTGCTATCCCAAAGCATCCCAGGGTTCTGAGATTCTCAGTTCCCTGGCAGAGCAGCAGCAGAGATGGGTGTTTGCTCTCAGCTCTGCGGTTCCAGGGCTGGAAGCTCTGTGTGTGGAATGTGCCAGGCACATCCCTGAGGAGCTGCCCAGCTCCAGCTGGCTTCTCCTCTGCTCCACACAATGGGGAATTCATCTTCAAACTCCAGCAGGGCTTTCCTGGCTTCCTCAAAATCAAAGAGATCCAGGGATTCCAGCTGAGTTCTTTTGGGAATGGGGGATTTTAGGCTGGTGGAGGAGCTCATGGAGCCCCTTCCAGCCTTGTGCTCTGCTCCCAGATCCCTCCCAGGGTGTGTGAGGACCCAGCCCCTGCCCAGCTCTGTTGGCTTTGGGAGGAGCAGAGCTCTGCTTCCTTCTGGGAAGGGTCCATGGAGCTGCATTTCCCAGCCCATCCCTTCAGACAGAGCCTCTGCCCCTGGCAGGGGTGTGCCTGTGCCTCAGGGTCAGGGGATCCTGGGATGGTTTGGGTGGGAGGGACCCCAGAGCCCCCCCAGTGCCCCCCCTGCAGTGCCATGGCAGGGACACCTCCCACTGTCCCCAATGTCCAGCCTGGCCTTGGCCACTGCCAGGGATCCAGGGGCAGCCCCAGCTGCTCTGGCAATTCCAGCCCAGCCAGCAATTCCTGCCCAAATTCCCACCCCAAGCTCCCCTTCCCAGGGAATTCCCTCCATTCCCAGCTCTCCCAGCCCGGGATTGGATCCATCCCCACCCCAGCTCCTCTCTAGGAAGGAATTTTGGGATCCAGGGCCTTCACTGGGAATCTCAGGACTCCAGGAAGGGTTTCCCTTCCCTTTTCCATCCCCAAATTCCATTAAAACCCCTTGGGATGGATTCTGGGCGTCCTTGATCCCAGAATCCCAGAATGGTTCGGGAAGTTTTTCCCTTCATCCTAGGGTCAGGCATTTCTCCTCCTGTTCCTGGTTTTTCCTCTGGGAAGGTCATTTGGGAAGGGTTGGGAAGAAGCCAGGATGCAGCTGGTTCCCAGTTGGAAAATTATTCAAGCCCTCGGGAATGCCATCTGTCCAAAATCTGGCTTTTTCCCAGGTTAAATTCCTTCATTTCAGGTCAGGCCGGAATTTTTCCATTGGGATTTGAGGGATTTCAGGTCACTAGGAAAAGTTTGGTGGGATTTTTGGAGCCGTCTTACTTTGAACTTCCCTAAATCCAAATTTCCTGTCTGGAAATCCGAGGGAAAATTCTCCGCCGGTTATAGGGGGGGAAAAAGTCTGGATTTAGGGATGGTCTCAGGATTTGGGGGATTTTGTTGGAAAAGGGGTCGGAATTGAGAGTGTTCTATCCCTTGAATTTTCCCAAGGCTTGGGAATGTCGGAAGTGTCAGGGATTGTAATGGGATGATCCCTAAAATCCTTTCCAATCAAACCATTCCAGAATTCCATGAATTCTTCCAATCCACTTGCTCGGGATTCAAAAATTCCCGACTTTTCCCGTGCTTTGCTTTTCTTTCGGCACAGATTTTTGGCCAGGGAAGTTCCCAAATTCCCAAATCTGCAGGGAAGCTTGGAAATGCTGGAAGCTCCTAGGTCAGGGAAATTCCCAGATTTTTTTATTCCCTATCTTCCTGTTTTAATGGAATTTCTTCCTTATTTGGGGAAGACCGAGAATTCCCACAATGTTCCTCGATCAGGATCCATTGGAGTCATCCCAGAATTCCTGAAATGCCCAAAAAATGAGGTTTTTAAAATGTGTGGATGAAAAACCATCGGAAAATCTTGGAAATATCCAGGATGAGGCTGGATCATTCCAGAAAATTCCCATAAAAATGACGTTTGTTCCTGGAATCTGGGAGAACTTTGGGAATTCTTATCAGTTATTCCTGTAAAAATGCTTGGTGATAAGAGAGAGAGATTCCATCAAAAGTCGGAATTTTGGGACAGAATTCCCACATTTCCCCCTTTTTTCCCTCCGTTTTTTGAGACAAAATTCCCACATTTCCTGCTTTTTTCCCTCCATTTTTTTGGGGACAGAATTCCCACATTGGGTGCTTTTTTCCTTCCTTTTTTTTGGGACAGAATTCCCACATTTCCTGCTTTTTCTCCTCCTTTTTCCAGGAACTCTTGGGAAGAGCCCCCATTACTAATTCAATTTTCCAGGCCTAGGGTTTTCAGATTCCTGAAATAAATTCATTAATCTTTTTGGGAATCTTTTTGGGAATCAGAGCCTTGATTTTTGGGATCAGGGGCTGGAGCAGAAAATGCTCCTGGTGGGAAAAGCCTTTGGATGCAGAAATCTTAAATTTAGCAGGAAAATTCCCAGAGATTTCCAAAATAGACACAATTCCCTCCCTTTTAACTTTTGAAGGAATAATTTTAAGGATTCATTTTGGTGTTCTTGCATTTCCTGGCACTTTTCCTGGATTTTAATCCCAGAATTTAGTCCTGGAATGTTGCTTTTCTCCATCCTCTGGAAAAATCTCCTTGTGCTTCCCCTTCCTCACAGGAATTCCATTGGGGATCCCTAAATTATGGGATATTCCTAGAAAATCCCAAAACCGAGGTGGCGCCAACAGAATGGGAATCCCATTGGGTTTTTGGGAATAATTCCAGGATTTTCCTGGGAATTCCGAGATGGATTTGCTCCCTCCTTGGCTCCAGACAATCCTGGGAATTGTTATTCCCACCTGGAATTACAACTCATAAATGAGGGGCTCCGAGTGACCCCGAATTCCCAGTTGGAATTTGGGAAGCGCCATCACTGCCTGTTTTTCCTTGGAAACGAAGAAATCCAGATTTTTTTAGTCAGGAATATTCTGTCTGGCAGCCGTCCCCGATTCCCATCCCAAAATTAGAAAATTCCTCATTAACTCCACTCCGCATCCCAGTGTCCCTCAGCCTGACCTCGGAGCTGTCCCAGTTTTCCAGCGTGACCCAAAATCGGCGGGAAAATTCCAGAGGGAATTGAGTTTCCGTAGGATTGGGGAGTGCTGGGATCACGGAGCTTTGAGGGATGGGAAAAAGTGGGAATTCGGAGAGGGGAAGTCTCGACTGGAATTCCGGCCTCATTTGGGGTCTTGGATTGGGTTTAAATGGGAGGTTCAGGGTTGGATTTGGGATTCAACGAAATTTGGGATCTTTTTTTGGGATTTGGAGTGGTTGCCCATGGTATCACTTGGAATTCCGATGGAATTTAGGGTCTTGGGTTGGATTTGGAGGGGTTGTCCGTGGTCTGACCTGGAATTCCAACCTGGAATTCCAACCAATTTAGGGATCTTTTTGGGGTTGGAGTGGTTCTCCATGGACTGACCTGGAATTCCAACCAAATTTGGGATCCTTTTTGGGATTGGAGGGGTTGTCCATGGCTTGACTGGAATTCCAACCAAATTTGGGATCTTTTTGGGATTTGGAGAAGTTGTCCATGGTCTGACCTGGAATTCCAACCTGGAATTCCAACAAAATTGGGATCTTGGGTTGGGATTTTAGGGATTGTCCATGCTCTGACCTGGCTGAGGAGTCCACACTTCCCTGGACAACATTCCAGGGGATATTCCCGAGGATTTTGCTGAAGCCCATTCCCATATTTAATTTCCGTGTTGTTCTGTTTGTGCCTTTGCACATTTTCCATGTTTTTTTCTCTCTCTTCCATGTTTTTGTCTCTTTTCCATGTTTTTTTTTTCTCTTTTCCATGTTTTTCTTTTTCTCTTTTCCATTCCCATCCGCGCTCCAGACCAGCAGCTCGGTGAAGTAGGTAACTATGGAATTTTCACTTTGAATTTTGTTTTCCCTCCCAGCTTTATCCTTTTTCCCACATTTTCTTCCTTGCTGTGGCCTCCATGTGTGGGGAGTTTTCCAGGATTTTTGGAGCTCAGCTTTTCCCAGTTTTCTCTCAATTCCTGCTGTTTATTCCAGATGGGATCAGGGGCAGAGGGATCTTCCTTTCCCATCCCGGTTTTCCTGTGCATCCCAAAGTTTCCCTGTCCTTGTCTGGCCTGAAATTCCCAGAAAACCCAAACTGGGAAAATTCTGGAAATGGGGTGGGAATTGTGGTTCGGGAATTCTGAATGAGGAATTCCATGGGAATTCCTACTGCTCAGGGATTCGGGATGTTGGGACGCAATTCCCTGTGCTCTCAGAGTGGCTTTGGAATTTCCGATGCCAGGAAAATCCATCCTCTTCTGGTGGTCCTGGAAATCTGATCCCAGATCCAGGGATGGGGGGATTGGGAAGCGTCGGATGGGGCGGAGCTGATCCCAAAAAATTCCAGTGGACATCCCAAGGTTTCCATGTGTTCCCATCACTCCTCTGCTGCCATATCCATGGAAAAACCCCATGGAAAATGCTCTTTTCCCACTGTTTACCACTGGCTCCCAATCCCAGGAAAATCCCGTCCAACTGGAGTTGGGATCAGCTGGATTGAAACCTGGGAATTCCCATGAGGAAAATGAGGGGGAAAATGGAATTTTCCCTCCAATTCACGCGGATTAAGCCTGGGAATGTTGTTGGAATTGGGAATTCCAGCTGTCACAGAATTCCTAAGAGAATAGGGGACAGGAAAACAGGGAATGGTCTCAATCTGGCCCAGGGGAGGCTCCACTGGGATATTTGGGAATTTTTCCATGGAAAGGGCATTCAGGCCTTGGCAGGGGCTGCCCAGGGAGGTTTGGAGTCGCCATCCCTGGAGGAATTCCAAGGAATTCCTGGATGTTGAGCTGGGAATAAAGTGGGATTTGATAATCCAGGAAGGTTTTTCCAAGGTCAGGAATTCCTGGATTTCTGGGTTTAATGCTGGATTTTTCCAAGGGCTGGGAAGTGCCGTGTCATGCTGGAAAGTAGGAGCTGCTCCAGAGGCTCCGACTGCAGAGGCTGCTCAGAAATCCTGGAATTTCCATGGGAAAAATAAAAACAACAAAAAAAAAAACCAACTTCCAGGTTTTCCATGTTTTTGAGGGATGTGGATCCAGGTTTTCCATGGTTTGGGGTGGATGTAGATCCAGGTTTTACATGTTTTTGGAAGGATGTAGATCCAGGTTTCCCATGGTTTTTTAGGAATGTGGATCCAGGTTTTCCACGAGGATTTTATTTTGGGGATGGTTCTGCCCTGTGTGCAGCATTCCAAGCGGGATGGGCCCATCCCAATCCCTGCCCACATTCCCAAGGCTCTCCTGCCGGGATCTCTGGGAATTCTGGCTGGGATCCAGCATTCCCAGGGCTCCCTATGGAGCTCCTCATCCTGCCAGGAGCTGCTCTGGGCATGGGAATTCCTTCCCTAAAGATGCTGAGGACTCCCTCTCCCCATGAATCCCGCTGTTTTCCAGCTGAGAATTCCAACAGGGAGTGATCCTGAAATATTTCTTGATCCCTGCTTACATGGCTGATCCCAAATTTTTCCTGGAGCCGGAAGGGAATTAGGAAAATCCCTTCAGGCTGAAATAACATCCAAGACATTTCCCAGGCTGGATTAGCCAAGGAATTTCTATTAATCCCTCAAACACATCCTGGATTTTCCGGACTCCAAAGGGATTCCAGAGGGATTCCCTGAACTCCTTCTCTTCCTGGGAAAAGCTTGGAGCAGCCTGGCAGCCAGGCTGGGTTTCCTTGGATCCCTGACTCCTTTCCCATCCATGTTTTCCGTGGGCACGGGTGTGAGACGGCTCCGGCTGCTCTTCCCTCTATTCCAGAGCTCGGGAATGCTGAGCCAAGAATGCTCCTGAAAAAACCCTGGGAAACATCCGAGGGAATGCAGGGAATAAACGCTGAGAAAATGAGCTGCTCCAGGCTGGGAAAATTGGGAATGTTGTCCTGGAGAAGGGAAGGATCCAGGGAGAGCTTCCAGCACATTCCAGGGCCTCCAGGGGCTCCGGGAGAGCTGGAATTTGGGAAAGGCATGGAGGGACAGGACACAGGGAATGGCTTCCCACTGGGAAAAGGGAGATTGGCGTGGGAATTTGGGAAGGAATTCCTGGCTGGGCTGGAATTCCCAGAGAATCCTGGGGTCCTTGGCAGTGTCTCAGGAAATCTTGGAGCAGCCTGGGATGGTGGGATTGGAATGGGATGGGATTGAAGGTCCATGGATCCCTCCCAAACCATTCTGGGATTGTGGGATCAAGGAAGATCCAAATCCATCCCGAGGGATTTTTATGGAATTTGGGGATGGAAAAGGGAAGGGAGACCCTTCCTGGAGTCCTGAGATTCCTAGTGAAGGCCCCAGATCCCAGAATTCCTTCCTAGAGAGGAGTTGGGATGGGGGTGGATCCATCCCATGGTTTTTTCCGTGGAATGTGCTCAGCATTCCAGCTTTTTTTAAAATTTGTTTTCCCTCCTTTTATTCCCTGGGATGCTTCCATCGTCATTCCTGGGTTATGGAAAAGAGGGAATAGCAGGGAAAGGAACATTCCAGCACAATCTCTCCTGGATTTGATCCCTTTGGATCCTTTCTAGCTCCAGATATTCCAGGATTTTCTGACCTCTCACCTTTGCTGAGTAGGATTTGAGGGATATCCACACTTGGGAATTTTCCGGGAATCTGCTGAATCCAGGTGCCTTTAGATTTCCCTGATCTCTCCAGGGTCCTCCCAATGTTCCCAAAATCCTGGAATTGGCTCCCTGAGGAATCCAGGATCCGTAGGATTCTGGAAAAGCTTTCCCTATCCCATGGCTGTGCTAGGAGCTGGAATTCCCTGGATCCCAGTGGATTTGGTTGGGATTGATCCCAGATTTTGGGTGGAGCGGAGTCATCCCGGGGTCATATTCCCTTGGGAATTCTGCTCTTGTGGCTTGCACCCCGCTGGAGCTGCCAGGAATTCCTTGGGATAAAGGAAAAGTGCTGAGAATTCCATAATGGGAATTTGGGAATGATGGGTTATGCTGGGATTCATCTCAGTTTTCCAGGCAGGATTGGCTTTGGGAAGTTGGACTGGGAATTCTAGGCAGGGCTGGGAAATCCTGGAATTCCAGCCCATGGAAAACCCATTCCCACGATGGGAATCGCATTCCAGGTGGGATCCAGGTCCTTGGGAATAGGGAAAGAAAACAGGAATGAAGAAAGGAGAGGAAATCCTGGATGACAGGAAGGATCCGGAACCTTTGGATCAGCAAATCCCATTCCCAAGCTCCTTCCTGCCCCCCAGTCCCAAAATTCTGCTGAGGCCAAAAATTTCTCGGGAACATTTTCCCAGCTCCGTTCGTTCCCTCCCTTTCCCGTTCCCGTTGATTGCCGCTATTTTTTCCAAGGACTGCTTGATTAGAGCCGGAACGATGGGATAATGACGGGAATCAAAGCCAGATCCTTTCCCAAATCAGCTCCGCAGCTGCAGCCTGCAGAGCGGGAACGGCTCCGGGGATGATTCCCGGATCCATCCGGGGCAGGAACAGCTCCTGGTGCTGATTCCTTGATCCATCCAGAGCCATTCGGATCCATCCAGAGCCATTCCTGGTGCTGGTTCCTGGATCCATCCAGACTGGGAATAGCTCCCCGTGCTGATTCCCAGATCCATTGGATCCATCGGATCCATCCAGAGCCATTCCTGGTGCTGATTCTCGGATCCATCCGGTTCCATTCCCAGGGCTGATTCCCAGAGCCATTCCAGTGCCCAGTGCTGATTCCCAGATCCATCTGGATCCATTCTCAGTCCTGATTCCCATCTCCATCGGATCCATCCGGAGCCATTCCCAGGGCAGATTCCCAGATCCATCCGGATCCATTCTCAGTCCTGATTCCCATCTCCATCGGATCCATCCGGAGCCATTCCCAGGGCAGATTCCTGGATCCATCCAGAGCCATTCCTGGTGCTGATTCCTGGATCCATCTGGAGCCATTTCAGCTCCTGGGGCTGATTCCCAGGGCTGATTCCCAGATCCATCCGGTTCCATTCTCAGGGCTGATTCCCAGAGCCATTCCAGTGCCCAGTGCTGATTCCCAGATCCATCCGGATCCATTCTCAGTCCTGATACCCGTCTCCATCGGATCCATCCGGAGCCATTCCCAGGGCTGATTCCCAGATCCATCCGGTTCCATTCCCAGTGCTGATTCCTGGATCCATCCAGGGCCATTCCTGGTGCGGATTCCCAGATCCATTGGATCTATCTGAAGCCATTCCCGTTGCTGATTCCCAGATCCCTCCAGAGTGGGAATAGCTCCTGGTGCTGATTCCTGGGGCTGATTCCCAAATCTGGAGCCATTCCCAGTACTGATTTCCAGATCCATTGGATCCATCCAGATCCATTCCCAGGGCTGATTCCTGGAGCCATTCCAGCTCCTGGTGCTGATTCCTGGATCCATCCTGATCCATCTGGGGCCATTCCCGTTGCTGATTCCTGGATCCATTCCCTACTGTCATTCTATACACGGAACACAGATTCCCTGCAGAGATCCCTGCTGGAATTCCTGGCTGCTCCAAGCCCTGTGGAATGAGGATGGGAAGTGTTGGGAGAGAGGAGGAAAAATTGGGAAAGACGGAGGGAGGGAAGGAGAATCCAGGGAATGAAGGATGGGAAAAGAGGGAAAGGCCTCGAGCTGTGCCAAGGGAGATCTAGACTGGATTTCGGGAATATTTTTCCATGGGAAGGGGTGTCCCAGGGAGGTTTGGAGTGAGGCCCCAGATCCCAAAATTCCTTCCTGGTAGGCCAGAATTCCAAATGGCTCCAAAGCGGGAATTTTCCATGGGGAGCTGTTGAAGCAGAGCAGTGGGGATTCAACAAAATCTGGGATTTGGGATCATTCCAAGGCCTGACAACACCAGAACCTTTGTAGAGCAGGAGAATTTGCATCCCAAAAAAAACCCCTGGAGGAGCCTGAAAGGATTTTGCTGTTTGGTTTTTCCTTGGATTTGTTTTTCCTTGGATGCCTTCAGGCAGGATTTGAATTCCTGGAACCTTCTGGGAATTCTTTGGGAGGCATGGCGCAGGGCTGGATTTCCGAATGCCTGAATAAATTTGGGATTAGCTCTGATGGATCCGCAGGAATGGGAGCAGGGGATAAAGCTCAGAAGCACTGGGAGAAATGTGGGAATGGGGCAGTAAATCCCACAGGAATTCCCTTTATTTTTTTTTTTAATATTTGTTATTTTCAGGAATCCTGGGATGGTTTGGGTGGGAAGAGACCCTAACCCCATTCCAAGGGTAGGGAAAATTCCATGATCCCAGGGTGATCCAGCTTTTCCTTGAATGTTCCAGGGACCCAGGGGCAGCCACAGCTGCTCTGGCAATTCCAGCCCAGCCAGCAATTCCTGCCCAAAATTCCAACTTCCCCTATCCAGGGAATTCTCTCCATTCCAAGATCTCCTGGAGCCTGGAATTGGATCCATCCCCACCCCAGCTCCTCTCTAGGAAAGAATTTTGGGATCCAGGGGCTTCACTGGGAATCTCAGGATTGCAGGAAGGGTCTCCCTTCCCTTTTCCATCCCCAAATTCCATAAAAATCCCTCGGGATGGATTCTGAGCATCCTCGATCCCAGAATCCCGGAATGGTTTGGGATGGGACCCATGGACCTTCAATCCCATCCCATTCCAACCCCACCATCCCAGGCTGCTCCAGCCTTTCCTTGGACATTCCCAGGGATCCAGGGATTTTCTGGGAATTCCAGCTGAGCCAGGAATTCCTTCCCAAATTCCCACCCCAATCTCCTCTTTCCCAGTGGGAAGCCATTCCCTGTGTCCTGTCCCTCCATGCCTTTCCTAAATTCCAGCTCTCCTGGAGCCCCTGGAGGCCCTGGAATGTGCTGGAAGCTCTCCCTGGATACTTCCCTTTTCCAGGACAATATTCCCAGTTTTCCCAGCCTGGATCCAGCTCCTGGATCCCTGTAAGTGCCCAAGGCTTAGAGCACCCTGGGATAAAGGGAGATTTCCCTGCCGTTGGAATGAGATGGGATTTGAGGTCCCTTCCCACCCAAACCATTCCAGGATTCCATAAAAACAGTGAAAGTTTGGAATATACCAACCTCAGCCTTTGGATCAGGATCTGCTCCCGGGAATGAGCCCTGGGAAAAGACGGAACACCTCAGCCTGGCCCAGGGGAGGCCCCACTGGGATTTTTGGGATCATTTTTCCATGGGAAGGGCACTCAGGCCTTGGCAGGGGCTGCCCAGGGAGGTTTGGAGTCGCCATCCCTGGAGGAATCCAAGGAATTCCTGGAATTCCACTCAGGGCTGGGATCAGGCCCAGCTTGGACTCGGTGATCCACGAGGGCTTTACCAACCTCTGGAATTCTGGGATCTGGGCACTACGGAGAGAATTCTCACCTGGGGAGCACCATGAAGGTGCCACTGGGATTTCGGGATCCGGAGTGGCGTAATTTGGGATTTAGACATCCAGAGTGGGAAAATTCTGGAATTTGGGTAATCAGAGTGGAAAAATCAGGAAATCGGGCACCCAAGGTAGGAAAATTTGGAATTCAGGTATCTAGAGTGGGACAGTTTGGGAATTTTGGCATCCAGAGTGTGAAAAATCAGGAATTTGGTATGCAGGGTGGGGAAATTTGGGAATTAGGTTATGAGTGAGACAGTTTGGGAATTTGGGGATCCAGAGTGTAGAAAACCTGGAATTTGGAAATTTATGCATCCAGAGTGGGAAAATTTGATGATCCAGAGTGAGAAAATTCAGGGATTTGGGCATCCAGCATGCCACAATTTGGGAATTCAAGCATCCAGAGTGGGAAAGTCCAGGAATTCCAGATTTTCCAAAGGAACTAAACCCACAGAAAAGTCCACATTCCTCTTTCACATTCCAGCTTTGCTTCCCAGATTCCTGCTGCGGCCCCACCATCCCAACTCGACTTTTCCCAGGATTCCTGGCTGATTCCCCATCCCTGTTTTCCGCAGTGCTGAGCATCGGCGAGGGCGGATTTTGGGAAGGCTCCGTGAAGGGCAGGAGCGGCTGGTTCCCGGCGGAATGCGTGGAGGAGGTGCAGATGCGCCAGTATGACTCCAGGCAAGGTCAGTATCCCAGAATTCCGGATGGAATTCCTGACAGAATCTCCGAAGCGCTCCTTATGGGTGGTGGGAAGTCTGGGAATTGTGGGAACTGTATGCCAAGGGTCAATTCCAATCATGGATTCATCATCGGGATTTTCTGCAGGGATGGAGAGTTTGGGATGATGGAGGGGTGAGAGCAGAGGAAAAACTGGGAAAATTGGGATTGGTCAGTTGGAGAAGGTCGGTATCCTGGAATTCCATCTGGAATTCCTGATGGAATCACCGGAGCGCTCTTTCTGGGCAATGGGAATTGTGGGAATTGTATCCTAACGGGTCAATTCCAATTATGGATTCATCATCGGAATTTTCTGCAGGAATGGGGAGTTTGGGATTGGTTGGGATGGGAGCTGAGGAAAAACTGGGAAAATTTGGATTGGTCAGTTGGAGAAGGTTGGTATCCCACAATTCCAGCCGTAATTCCCGATGGAATCATCAGAGCGCTCCTTTTGAGCAACAGGATTTGTGGGAATTGTATCCTAACAGGTCAATTCCAATTATGGATTCATTGTTGGGATTTTCTGCAGGATTGGGGGATCTGGGATTAGTTGGGATGGGAGCTGAGGAAAAACTGGGAAAATTGGGATTGGTCAGTTGGAGAAGAGGAAAAATCCAGGATGATCCAATTGTGGCTTCCAGGGCTTGAAGGAGCTGTGGGAAAGAAGAAAAATGGGAATATCGGGAATATTTCCAAGGGATGGAGGGACAGGAGACAGGGAGTAGTTCCAAACTCCAGGGATAGATGGGAATTGTATCCCAAGGGATGGGTTTTGGTCATGGATTCATTGTTGGGATCTTTGGCAGGAAAGAAGAGTTGGGATTGGTTGGGAGCAGAGGAAAAACTGGGAAAATTGGGATTGTCCAGCCTGGAAGAGAGGAAAAATCCAGGATGATCCCCAGAAGTGGCTGGAACTGCCCCAGCTCTGCTGGGAATTCCAGAATTCCAAAGGAATTCCTGTTCCTTGAGGAGGAGTTTCCCATGCCTGGAAAAAGGAGGATCCAGGGGCGTTTTATCCCTTTTCCCAACTTTCTGGGATTGGGATCTGCTCCCAGAGAATAAGGGACAGGAAAAGGGAACAGCCTCAGCCTGAGCCAGGGGAGGTTTGAATTGGATTTTTGGGAATTTTTCCCTGGAAAAGGGGTCAGGCCTTGGCAGGGGCTGCCCAGGGAGGTTTGGAGTCACCATCCCTGAAGGAATCCAAGGAATTCCTGGAATTCCACTCAGGGTTGGGATTGGGCCCAGTTTGAACTTGGAATTCTTTCCCAACCTGTGGAATTCTGGGATTCCTTCCTGTCCCACTGCCTGCTCCAGCTCCAAAATAAACAGTGGAAAAATCCCATTTCCGAGAATGAAAGAATTGTGAATTTTCCCTTTAGATGGAATTCATCAAATTCCAAACTCTCCTTGGAACCAGAATTCCTGAAAGAAGGAAAAAGGGACCTTCCCACATTCCAAAGGGGATTTTTTTTCCTACTTATTTGCAACCTGGAGTTGATTTCCCAGGAAAAAAAAAAAAGAGGATGGGGCATTCCTGGTTATTTTTCCAGCATTCTTGGATTCCTTCTGGAAGAGCTCCTGGAATTCCATTCCATTCACATCCCACAGATCCCGTTCCCATCCCATCTCTTCACCAATCACTGAGTCCTTCCCAATGATTTTCCAGCTCTCCAGTATCCCAGAAAAAAAAAAAGCAGGATGATCCTTTTCCATGGATTTTATCAGGATGCTGAAATCCGGGCTTTCCCCGGAATTTCAGGATAAATTTCTCCACCTTCTCTTGGCCAGGCAGGTGGAAACACATCCCAGATTTATTCCAGACCTGAACCACCAAGGATTTATGTCATGAATGTTTAGGTTGGAAAGGGCTTTAAAGCCCATCCTGATCCCATTCCCTATGGAAACATCCACCATCCCAGATTTCTTCAATCTCATGGATCCCATCCCATGGATCCCATCCCATGGATCTCATCCCATGGATCCCATCCCATTCCATCCCATCCCATCCCATGCATCCCATCCCATCCCATGGATCCCATCTCATCCCATCCCATCCCATCCCATCCCATCCCATCCCATCCCATCCCATCCCATCCCATCCCATCCCAT
>JAOTIY010000771.1:388974-402666 GCA_027123655.1 Muscicapa comitata
AGGGCATTTTTGGGGGGGTTTTTTTGGGATTTTTTGGGGGTTGGGGATTTTTTGGGGGGAGGATTTTTGGGGACGGTTTGGAGCAGGGGAAGGAGGAAGGAGCACGAAAAGGGAGAGGGAAAAGGGACGGGGAAAAAGGGACGGGGAAAAAGGGACAGGAAAAAGGGACAGGAAAAAGGGACAGGAAAAAGGGACAGGAAAAAGGGACAGGGAAAAAGGGACAGGAAAAAGGGACGGGGAAAAAGGGACAGGGAAAAGGGACAGGGAAAAGGGACAGGGAAAAGGGACAGGAAAAAGGGACAGGAAAAAGGGACAGGAAAAAGGGACAGGAAAAAGGGACAGGGACAAAGTGGGGACAGGGACAAAGTGGGGACAGGGACAAAGTGGGGACAGGGACAAAGTGGGGACAGGGACAGGGATAAGGAGCAGGAAAACGGGGAAGGATCGGGATTGTCCTCCCTGGAGTCCCCGCCCGTGCCAGGACTCGGGGACAGCGCGGGGACAGCGCGGGGACAGCGCGGGGACGGAGCATCGATCGCCCGCGGGTGGCCGCAGTGTCCCCGCAGTGTCCCCGCAGTGTCCCCAGCGCCTGCCGGGTAATTCCATCGATTTTCCCTCTCCCGCTTTTCCAGGGGACACCCGGGAAGGGACCGGGCTCTAAAGGGCGAGTGCCACCCCCTTGGCGACACGGGGACATCCTGGGGTGTCCCCAAATGTCCGGGACAGGGACACCCCGGGGCTGGGGAGCTCGGAATTCCAGGCATCCCGTGGGAAGAATTCTGGGCGGAATTTTTTGGGATTCAGATTTCAGGTTTTTGGGATTGAATCAGGGAATGATGGAATAATTTGGGATGGGACATTAAAAATCACCCAGTGCCACCACTCAGGGACATCTGTCACTGTCCCAGGGTGCTCCAAACTTTCCTTGCACATCCCAGAGATCCAGGGATTCTCTGGGAGTTCCAGCCCAGCCAGGAATTCCTGCCCAAATTCCCACCCCAATCTCCCTTTTCCAGCCATTCCCTGGCTCCTGTCCCTCCAGGCCTTTCCCAAATTCCGGCTCTCCTGGAGCCTCTGGAATGTGCTCCAAGATTTTCCTGGATCTTTCCCTTCTCCAGCTGGACATTCCCATCTCCCCAAACCTGAGACTGGATCCAAGAAATTGCTGGATCCAGGGGTTTCACTTGGAATCTCGGGACACCACGAAGGGTCTCCCCTTTTCCTCTTTTCTATCCCCATTTTCCATAAAGATCCCTCGGGATGAATTTGGAGTGTTCCAAATCCCAAAACCCCGGAATGGTTTGGGATGGGATCCAAGGACCTTCAATCCCATCCCATTCCAGCCCCACCATCCCAGGCTGCTCCAGCCTTTCCTTGGACATTCCCAGGGATCCAGGGATTCTGTGGGAATTCCCAAATTCCCACCCCAATCTCCCCTTTCCAGTGGGAAGCCATTCCCTGGCTCCCGCCCCTCCATCTTTTCGGGATTTTTCCCTCTCCCTCTTTCCCGCAGCTCCTGCAGATGCTGGGAAGCTGAAATGAGGTCAGGCTCGAGCTCCTGATTTCCAGGATGAACATTCCCGGTTTTCTGGGATGACCATTCCCGGTTTTCCCGGCAGAGCTGCTCCATCCCTGCCCAGCCCTTCCGGGATGATCCCAGAGTTTGGTGCCACAAAATCCCAAAATTCCCGGCTGTGCCAGCCCCTGGAGAGAGGTCTGGGGACAGGGCAGGGGGTGGGGACAGGACAGATTTGGGGACAGGACACAGATTTGGGGACAGGACACAGATTTAGGGACAGGAGAGATAATTGGGGAGGGGACAGGGATTTGGGGACAGGAGGGAGGATTTGGGAAAGGACACAGATTTGGGGACGGGACAGGGATTTGGGGACGGGAGGAAGGTTTGGGGACAGGACAGGGATTGGGGAGTGGTCACAGGTTTGGGGACAGGAAGAAGGATTGGGGACAGGACACAGATTTGGGGACAGGACAGGGATTTGAGTATAGGAAGGAGGTTTGGGGACAGGACACTGATTTGGGGGACAGGAAGAAGGTTTGGGGACAGGACAGGGTTTGGGGGTGGGACACAGATTTGGGGACAGGAGAGAGAATTTGGGACAGGACACAGATTTGGGGACAGGAAGAAGGATTGGGGATGGGACAGGGATTTGGGGACAGGACAGATTTGGGGACGGGACACAGGTTTGGGGATGGGACACAGGTTTGGGGATGGGACACAGGTTTGGGGACAGGAGAGAGGATTTGGGACAGGACACAGATTTGGGGGATGGGACAGATTGGGGGACAGGAAGAAGGACTGGGAATGGGACAGGGATTTGGGGACAGGACAGGTATTGGGGACAGATCAGGGATTGGGGAGTGGTCACAGGTTTGGGGACAGAAGAAGGATTGAGGATGGGACACAGATTTGGGGAGTGGTGACAGGTTTGGGGACAGGACAGGGGTTGGGGACAGTAGAGAGGATTTAGGACAGGACACAGATTTAGGGACAGGACAGATTTGGGGACAGGAGAGAGGATTTGGGACAGGACACAGATTTGGGGACAGGAAGAAGGACTGGGAATGGGACAGGGATTTGGGGACAGGACAGGGATTTGTGTATGGGAAAGAGCTTTGGGGACAGGACAGGGTTTGGGGACAGGACACAGATTTGGGGACAGGACAGGGATTGGGGAGAGGTCACAGATTTGGGGACGGTAAGAAGGATTTGGGATGGGACAGGGATTTGGGGACAGGAGAGAGAATTTGGGACAGGACATGTTTGGGGACAGGACAGAGATTTGGGGACAGGAGAGAGGATTTGGGACAGGACACAGATTTGGGGGACGGGACAGATTGGGGGACAGGAAGAAGGACTGGGAATGGGACAGGGATCGGGGACAGGACAGGTATTGGGGACAGGACAGGGTTTGGGGACAGATCAGGGATTGGGGAGTGGTCACAGGTTTGGGGACAGGAAGAAAGATTGGGGATAGGACACGGATTTGGGGAGTGGTGACAGGTTTGGGGACAGGACAGGGATTGGGGATGGGACAGGGATTTGGGGACAGGACAGGGATTTGGGGATCGGACACAGGTTTGGGGACAGGACAGGGGTTGGGGACAGTAGAGAGGATTTGGGACAGGACACAGATTTAGGGACAGGACAGATTTGGGGACAGTTGAGAGGACTTGGGACAGGACACAGATTTAGGAACAGGACACAGATTTGGGGACAGGAAGAAGGACTGGGAATGGGACAGGGATTGGGGACTGGACAGATATTTGGGACAGGAGAGATTTGGGGACAGGACAGGGATTGGGGCCTCCCCCACCACCTCCCCCATGCCGGGAAAAGGGCTCGGGGCAGTGATCAGGAACGGCCCCCCGGGATCGGGAACGGCCCCCCGGGATCGGGAACGGCCCCTCGGGATCGGGAACGGCCCCCCGGGATCGGGAACGGCCCCTCGGGATCGGGAACGGCCCCTCGGGATCGGGAATGGCCCCTCGGGATCGGGAATGGCCCCTCGGGATCGGGAACGGTCCCTCGGGATCGGGAATGGTCCCTCGGGATCGGGAATGGTCCCCCGGGATCGGGAACGGTCCCTCGGGATCGGGAATGGTCCCTCGGGATCGGGGCTCCCCCATCCCGCTCCAGCTCCAGGTATCCTGAGGTATCCATGGGAACATTCCCGGCACCGTCACCATGGAAACCGCAGCGCCACGCGCTCCGGGCCACGTGCGGGACCGGGGGGGGGACAGAGGGGACAGGGATGGGGACAGAGACTGGGACAGGGGGGGCAGGGACAGTGGGGACAGGGACAAAGGGACAGAGGGGACAGTGGGGACGGGGACAAGGGGGGCAGAGGGAGAGTGGGGACAGGGACGGGGACAGGGACAGAGGGGACAGGGGGGACAGGGGGGACAGGGATGGGGACAGAGGAGACAGAGGGAACAGAGATGTGGACAGGGATGAGGACAGGGACAGATGGGATAGGGACAGGGGGGACAGAGGGGACAGGGACGAGCACAGAGGGGACAGCAGGACAGTGGGGACAGAGAGACAGAGACAGGGACGGGGGGACAGAGATGGGGACGGGGACAGGGACAGAGGGGACAGCTCGGGGACAAACAACCCCCAGCTGGAAGCTCCCGCAATTCCCACTCTCATCCCAGGAAATTCCGCTGTTCCCACCCAGGGTGGCCCGGGATGTGTCCCTGTCCTTGCTGCCACCAGCACAGCCAGAACCCCCCTCCAAAAAAAACCGGGAATCTCCAGGAATTCCCCAATCCACGAAATCCCGGCAGCTGGATCTCACCTATTCCCGGGAATTCCGCGCTGCCCGAGGGGTTGGCACTACCCAGAGCTGGATCCGGGGTGTTTTCCAACCGGGAAAAACATCCTGGAGAAATGCCGGGGCCAACCTGGCCCCTCCTGGCGGCCCCGCTAATCGGATCAGCCGCGCTCCATCTGCTCGTCTGGGATCGGGGACACGGATCGCGCCGGGCCACCCCCGAGCGCGGCGGGAATCCCGGGAAGAGGGAGAAGTTCTGGGAATCGGAGAAATTCTGGGAGTCGGGGTGAAGTTCTGGGAATCACAGAAATCCTGGGAGTCGGGGAGAAGTTCTGAGAATCAGAGTGAAGTTCTGGGAATCAGAGAAATTCTGGGAATCACAGAAATCCTGGGAATTGGGAAGAAGTTCTGGGAATCAGGGAGAAATTCTGGGAACTGGGGAGAAATTCTGGGAATCACAGAAATCCTGGGAATCAGAGAAGTTCTGGGAATCAGGGAGAAATTCTGGGAATCACAGAA
The DNA here is from genome assembly GCA_027123655.1 of Muscicapa comitata. Lineage (NCBI taxonomy): Eukaryota > Metazoa > Chordata > Aves > Passeriformes > Muscicapidae > Muscicapa > Muscicapa comitata. The sequence continues at coordinate 393,789 of JAOTIY010000771.1, forward strand.
ATTCTGGGAATCACAGAAATCCTGGGAATTGGGAAGAAGTTCTGGGAATCAGGGAGAAATTCTGGGAATCAGAGAAATCCTGGGAATTGGGGAGAAATTTTGGGAATCGGGGTGAAATGTCTGGGAATCACAGAAATCCCAGGAATCGGGGAGAAGTTCTGGGAATCAGGGAGAAATTCTGGGAATCAGAGAAATCCTGGGAATTGGGGAGAAATTCTGGGAATCGGGGTGAAATGTCTGGGAATCACAGAAATCCTGGGAACTGGGGAGAAATCCAGAATTCCAGAGAAATCCTGGGAATCAGGGTGAAACGTCTGGGACTGGGATATTAATCCCGGCTGGCCTGTGCCCTGTGCCACCCCTGGTCTCATCCCGGGAAATTCAGGGGGAATCCTGGGAATCGGAGGGGAAGTCTGGGAATTGGGGAGAAATCACAGGAATCATGGAGAAATCCCTGGAATTCGGGGGAAATTCCAGGAATCCGGGAGAAATTCCAGGAATCAGGGAGAAATCCCAGAAATCAGGGAAAAAATCCTAGTAATTAGGGAGAAATTCCAGGAATCACAAAGACATCCCAGGAATTGGGGAGAAATCCCAGGAATCACAGAGAAATACTGGAAATTGGGGAGAAATTCCAGGAATAGGGGAGAGATCCTGGGAATCAGGGAGAAATCACAGGAATCATGAAGAAATTCTGGGATTTGGGGCAAAACCTGGGGAATCAGGGAGAAATCCCGGGAATCAGGGAGGAATGTCTGGGATTGGGACACCAATCATGGCTGGCCTGTCCTCTGGGAAAATCAGGGAAAATCCCTGGAATGGGGGAGAAATTCTGGGAACTGGGGAGAAATTCCAGGAATTGGTGCAGAATCCCAGGGATGGTGGAGAAATCATGGGAATCAGGGAGAAATCCCAGAAATGAGGGAGAAATTCTGGAAATCAGGGAGAAATCACAGGAGTCAGGGAGAAATCCAGGAATTCCAGGGAAAACCCAAGAATCAGGGAGAAATTCTGGGAAATGGGGAGAAATTTTGGGAAATGGGGAGAAATTCCGGGAATTCCAGAGAGGTCCCAGGAATCAGGGAGAAATTCTGGGAATCGGGGAGAAATTCACAGGAATCGGGGAGAAGCCCCAGGAGCCGGGGGGAAACCATGGGAATCAGGGAGAAATTCTGGGAATCGGGGAGAAATCCAGGAATTCCAGGGAAATCCTAGGAATCAGGGAGAAATTCCGGGAATCAGGGAGAAATCCAGGAATTCCAGGGAAAACCCAGGAATCAGGGAGAAATTCTGGGAATCAGGGAGAAATTCCGGGAATTCCAGAGAGGTCCAAGGAATCAGGGAGAAATTCTGGGAATCAGGGAGAAATTCCAGGGATCGGGGAGAAATCCAGGAATTCCAGGGAAAACCCAGGAATCAGGGAGAAATTCCGGGAATCGGGGAGAATTTATGGGAATCGGGGAGCAATCCCGGGAATCCCAGAGAAATCCCGGGAATCCCAGAGAAATCCTGGGAATCAGGGATTTCACGGCGCGATCCTGCGAGTCTGGCAGCAGCAGGAGAGACTCCAGACGCGCCATCCGGAGGGAGAACAGCTTGGGAAAGCTCCCACATTCCCACATTCCCACATTCCCACATTCCCGCATTCCCACATTCCCCCCCGCCGTGCTCATCCCGCTGGCAGGGAAACGCCTGCGGTGCTCGGAGAGGGAAAACAGAAATGGTTGGGAATAATTTGGAATGGTTGGGAATGGTTTGGAATGGTTGGGAATGGTTTGGAATGGTTGGGAATGGTTTGGGAATGGTTTGGAATGGTTTGGAATGGTTTGGAATGGTTTGGGAATGGTTTGGGAATGGTTTGGAATGGTTTGGGAATGGTTTGGGAATGGTTTGGAATGGTTGGGAATGGTTGGGAATGGTTGGGAATAATTTGGAATGGTTGGGAATAATTTGGAATGGTTGGGAATGGTTTGGAATGGTTGGGAATTATTTGGAATGGCTGGGAATGGTTTGGGAATGGTTTGGGAATGGTTTGGGAATGGTTTGGGAATGGTTTGGGAATGGTTTGGAATGGCTGGGAATGGTTTGGAATGGTTTGGAATGGTCTGGAATGGTTTGGAACAGCCAGGAAGGGCCAGGAATAGTTGGGAATGGTTTGGGATGGTTGGGAATGGTTGGGAATTATTTGGAATGGCCAGGAATAGCTGGGAGTGGTTTGGAATTGTTTGGAATGGTTGGGAATGGCTGGGAATGGTTTGGAATGGTTGGGAAGGGTTTGGAATAGCCTGGAATGGTTTGGGATGGTTTGGGATAGCTGGGAATGGTTTGGAATGTCTGGGAATGGTTGGGAATGGTTTGGGAATGGTTTGGAATGGTTGGGAATGGTTGGGAATGGCTGGGAATGGTTGGGAATGGCTGGGAACGATTTGGAATGGTTGGGAATGGTTTGGAATGGCTGGGAATGGTTTGGGAATGGCTGGGAATGACTGGGAATGGCTGGGAATGGTTTGGGAATTGCTGGGAATGGTTTGGGAATGGCTGGGAATGGCTGGGAATGGTTTGGGAATTGCTGGGAATGGTTTGGGAATGGTTTGGAATGCTGGGAATGGCTGGTCCTCTGGGAATTCCCGAAATTCCAGTCTGGGATGGGATCCACCCAGGACAGGGACACGAACGGGAATCCCAAATCCCAATAATTCCCAGCATTGGGAATGGCTCCAGGTGGGGACAGCAGCTGGTCCTGGGGTGGGATTGGGATCGGGATGTGGATTGGGACTGGGATCAGGATTGGAACCAGGGTGGAGATGGGAATCAGGACTGGGATCAGGATAGGGATTGAGATCGGGATGGGGGTTGGGATTGAGATCAGGGTTGGGACTGGGATTGGGATTGGGATTGGGACTGGGATTGGGATTGAGACTGGGATCAGGATCAGGATTGGAATAGGGATCAGGATTGGGATTGAGACTGGGATCAGGATTGGAATCGGGATCAGGATTGGGATCAGGATTGCAATCGGGATCAGGATCAAGACTGGGATTGGGACCAGGACTGGAATCAGGATCAGGATTGGGATGAGCATCGAGATTGGGATCAGGATCAGGATCGGGATCAGGATCAGGATTGGAATCAGGATCAGGATTGGGATTATGATCAGGATTGGGATCGGGATTGGGATGAGCATCAAGATTGGGATCAGGATCAGGATTGGGATCAGGATCAGGATCGGGATCAGGATCAGGATTGGAATCAGGATCAGGATTGGGATCAGGATCGGGATTGGGATCGGGATTGGGATCTTTGCCAGGAGCAGAGGAGCTCTGAGGACTCCAGGAGGAGTTTTGAGCAGAGATTGGGAAAATCCCTAAGGAAAAACCCCCTGGAGGGAGGGTTTGGATCTGGCAGATCCGGACATTTGTCCATGGTCCCCTCCCCCCATGGGACATCTGTCCCCTCCCTGTCCCCTCCTGGTGCCACCCAGGGACAGCCAGGGGGGCCGGAAATGGGCGGGGGGACCTGCCCAGCCACATTCCCATGGGATTTTCCTGCTGATGGCACATCCCAGCCTTTCTCATTCCTGTTCCTGCCTGCAGGGACCACTTGGAGCCTTTCCAACCTTTCCCAGTTTTTCCAGGACTTTTCCCCAATCCTATTCCTTCTGGGACCACTCTGAGCCCTGCCAGTCTTTTCCAGACTTTCCCAGTTTTCCCAACTTTCCCCATTCCCATTCCTTCCCTCAGCTCTCCACACCTGAGCAGGGACCACTCTGAGCCCCCCCAGCCTTTCCCAGTTTTCCTCAGCCTTTCCCAGTTTTCCTCAGCCTTTCCCAGTTTTTCCAGCCCTTCCCATTCCTGCTCCTGCCCACAGGGACTGCTCTGAGCCTGCCAGTCTTTCCCAGCCTTTCCCAGTTTTTCCCAACCTTCTCCAGCCTTTCCCCATTCCCATTCATTCCAGGACTGCTCTAAGCCCTTCCCAGTCCTTCCCAGTTTTCCCAGTTTTTCCCAACCTTTTCCAGCCTTTCCCCATTCCCGTTCATTCCAGTACCACTCTGAGCCTTTCCCAGTTTTTCCAGCCTTTCCCAGTTTTTCTCAGCCTTTCCCAGTTTTTCCCAACCTTTTCCAGCCTTTCTCCATTCCCATTCATTCCAGTACCACTCTGAGCCTTTCCCAGTTTTTCTCAGCCTTTCCCAGCCTTTTCCCATTCCCGTTCCTGCCCTCAGGGTCTGCTCTGAGCCCTGCCAGCCTTTCCCAGTTTTTCTCAGCCTTTCCCAGTTTTCCCCACTTTTCCCATTCCTGTTCCTACCTGCAGGGACCACTCTGAGCCTTTCCAGCCTTTCCCAGTTTTTCCAGGCCTTTTCCAGGACTTTTCCCCAATCCTATTCCTTCTGGGACCACTCTGAGCCCTGCCAGTCCTTTCCAGCCTTTCCCAGTTTTCCCAACTTTTCCCATTCCTGTTCCTGCCTGCAGGGACCACTCTGAGCCTTTCCCAACCTTTTCCCATTTCCCATTTTCCTTCCCTCAACTCTCCACACCTGAGCCCTGCCAGCCTTTCCCAGCCTCTCCCAGTTTTTCCCAGCCTTTCCCAGCTTTTCCCAGCCTTTCCCAGTTCTTCCCAGCCTTTCCCAGTTTTTTCTCATTCCCATTCCTGCCCGCAGGGACCGCTCTGAGCCTGACAGTTTTTTCCCAGCCTTTCCCAGATTTCCCCATTACCATTCCCGCATCTCCCCCGGGAGTTTCCCGGCCGGATCCCGAATCCCGGGGGCTGCAGGGACATTCCCGGGCCATTCCCGGGCCATTCCGGGCCATTCCGGGCCATTCCCGGGCCATTCCCAGCCCGCATTCCCGGCCATCCCGGGGCTTACCTGGAAGCGGTGTCACGGGCAGGGCTCACAGCGCTCCCTCCTCATCCACCTGCGCGGGGACAAAGCGGGGACACGTCAGAGCATTCCTGGGAATGGGAATGCTGGGAATGCTGGGAATGCTTCCATGGGGACCTGGCAGCAGGCTGGGAATGGGGAATTCCCGGGAAAAGGGACAGCGGGGACAGGGAAGGTCACTGCTGGTTTCACAAGGGAGCCAAAATTCCGTGCTCTGAGAATTCCTGACACACATCCCCACCTTTATCCCAGGAATTCCTGCCACACGAGCACATCCTTACGCCGGGAATTCCCACAGCACAAACTCACCCTTATCCCGAGAATTCCTGCCACGCATCCCCATTTTTATCCTGAGAATTTCTACCGCTCCTCCCCATCCTTATCCCGAAAATTCCCGCCACATAAAGCCATCCTTATCCTGAGAATTCCTGCCACAGGAGCCCATCTTTATGCCGAGAATTCCTGCCAAAAACCACATCCTTATCCCGAGAATTCCCGCCACACAAACTCGTCCTTATCCCGAAAATTCCTGCCACACGAGCACATCCTTACCCCGGGAATTCCCACAACACAAACTCACCCTTATCCCGAGAATTCCTGACACGCGAACTAAATCCTATCCCGAGAATTCCCACCACAGGAGTCCATCCTTATCCCGAGAATTCCCACCACAGGAGTCCATCCTTATCCCGAGAATTCCCACCACACAAACTCGTCCTTATCCTGGGAATTCCAGCCATTGGAGCACATCCTTATCCCGAGAATTCCTGCCGCACAAATCCATCTTTATCCCGAGAATTCCCGCCACACAAACCCGTCCTCATCCCGAGAATTCCCGCCACACAAACCTGTCCTTATCCCGAGAATTCCTGACACAGGAGCCCATCCTTATCCCGGGAATTCCTGCCACACAAACTCATCCTTATCCCGGGAATTCCCGCCACACAAACCCATCCTTATCCCGGGAATTCCCGCCACACAAACTCATCCTTATCCCGGGAATTCCTGCCACACAAACTCATCCTTATCCCGGGAATTCCTGCCACACAAACCCATCCTTATCCCGGGAATTCCTCTCACACCAACCCATCCTTATCCCGGGAATTCCTGCCACACAAACCCATCCTTATCCCGAATATTCCTGCCACACATTCCCATCCTTATCCCAATGAGAGTGGCAGGGAACATCCCAGGGATCAGGGGGAGGGATGATGGATCCAGGGATCTGGCTCAGGAGGGAACCTTGGATGCTTCTCCCACCCTGGATCAGTGGGATCCTGCACTTTTCCCATCCTGGATCAATGGGAATCCTCCAGCACCAATCCCACCCTGGATTAACGGGAATACATCACTTTTCCCACCCCAGGTCAGTGGGATCCTCCACTTCTCCCACCCCGGATCAGTGGGGTTTTTCCAGCACTTTTCCCAGCCTGGATCAATGGGAATCCTTCTCCACTTTTCCCACCCTGGATCAGTGGGATCCTCCACCAATCCCACCCCGAATCAACGGGAATTGCCCAGCACCAACCCCACTCTGGATCTGTGGGATCCTGCACTTTTCCCACCCCAGATCAGTGGGATCCTCCTGGGATCCTCCACCAATTCCACCCCAGATCAGTGGGATCCTGCACTTTCCCCACCCTGGATCAGTGGGATCCTCCTGCACTTTTCCCACCCCAGATCAGCCAGATCCTCCTGGGATCCTCCACCAATCCCACCTCAGATCACTGGGATCCTGCAGCAGTTTTCCCACCCCGGATCTGTGGGATCCTGCACTTTTCCCACCCCAGATCTGTGGGATCCTCCAGCGCTTTTCCCACCCTAAATCAGCGGGATCCTCCATCAATCCCACCCCGAATCAATGGGAGTCGCCCAGCACCAATCCCACCCCAGATCAGTGGGATCCTGCACTTTTCCCACCCCAGATCAGTGGGATCCTCCTGCACTTTCCCCACTCCAGATCAGCCAGATCCTCCTGGGATCCAGCACTTTCCCCACCCCAGATCAGTGAGATCCTGCACTTTTCCCACCCCGGATCAGCGGGATCCTCCTGGGATCCCCCACCAATTCCACTCCAGATCAGTGGGATCTTGCACTTTTCCCACCCCGGATCAGTGGGATCCTGCACTTTCCCCATCCCAGACCAGCGGGATCCTGAACTTTTCCCACCCTGGATCAGTGAGATCCTGCACTTTTCCCACCCCGGATCAGCGGGATCCTCCTGGGATCCCCCACCAATCCCACCCCAGATCAGTGGGATCCTCCAGGACGCTCTCCCAGCCCATTCCCATCCCCATTCCCAGCCTCCCCTCACTCCACCAGCCCTATAAATGTCCCCACACGGGGTCACCCCTTTTTCCTTCCTCCTGGGGGCCAGCGCCCACCTCCAGCCCGGAAATTCGGGAATCGCATCCAGGGGGTGGGAACAGCTCGTCCATGGAGCCTCTGGCACCGCTCGCTGCTCCTGAAAGCTGCGCTGAAATGGCTGCTGGTTCTTAGGGAATTAAAAATGCATGGCTTGGGAATTCTCGGAGCGCCGCAGCTGCTGGGAGCCGGGAAGGGAGGGGGGAAAAAAGGGGGTTGGGGGGGAAGAAAAACGGGGGGAAAGTGGGAAAAGAGGGTGCCCCAAAACTCCTGGAGCGCCGTGTGGGTGTCTGGCCCGAATCCTGGGAATTTTTCCCAAGGTCTCCTCCTTCCTGCACCTGGAAAAGTCGCGGCTCGTGTGGAAAACGATGCTGGCGGAATTCCCGAGGGGCTGGAGGGGACGCAGCTGTCGCTGTCACCTGCTGGCCGAGGTCAGGGGACATTTTTGGGAATGGGGATTGGGTAGAACCGACAGAAAGCGGCCCTGAGTTTCCCGGGAATATCCAGGGAGTATCCAGGGAACGCTCAGCTTGCAGAGACATCCAAGAGCGAATCCTGGTTTAGGGGTGAGGGAAAACACCCCCAGAGCCTCCTTCCCACCGGGCACATCCCAAAATCCCGGATTTTCAGCTGCTCCAGAGCCAGCCCGAACCCTTCCAGCGCTTCCCATAAAACACAAATCCCAGGAAAAGCCCGGAACGGGAGGGAAGAGCTGCCAGAGGGTGAGAAAAACTCGCAGGAAGGGGGAGGAAAAAGCGGAATCGCTGCCTCGGGAGGAGATAAATGAGAGGGGAGTGAGATAAGAGCCGGGACATCCTGAGGGGGAGCGGAAAATCCCGTGGGATCCGGCGCTGAGGGAGAGGAAACATTTCCCCGCCTGGCAGGAAGCTCCAAGGAGAGAATTCCCAGCCGGATCCAGAGGTGAGGCCCGGGAGGTCACCCCAGCAGCGACAGGGATTTTCCTGCTCTGCATCTCCTCGTGTTCCCGAGGATCCTGGGATTTGGGATTTCTTGTTCCCATCAAAGCACTGACATTCCTGAGGATTCTGGGATTTGGGATTTCTTGTTCCCATCACAGCACTGACATTCCTGAGGATCCTGGGATTTGGGATTTCTTGTTCCCATCCCAGCCCTCACATTCCCAAGGATTCAGGGATTTGGGATTGTTCTTCCCATCCCATCTCCTCACATTCCCGAGGATTCAGGGATTTGGGATTTCTTGTTCCCATCACAGCACTGACACTCCTGAGGATTCAGGGATTTGAGATTCTTGTTCCCATCCCATCTCCTCACATTCCCAAAGATTCAGGGATTTGGGATTATTCTTCCCATCCCAACTCTCAACTTCCCGAGGATTCTGGGATTTGGGATTCTTGTTCCCATCCCAACTCTCACATTTCTGAGGATCCTGGGATTCCTGTTCGCATTCCAATCCTGACATTCCTCAAAAAATTCTGGATCCTGAAATTCTTGTTCCCATCTCATCCCTCACATTCCTGGAGGATTCTGGGTTTTGGGATTTCTGTTCCCATCCCAGCCCTGACATTCCCAAAGGATCCTGGGAAAAAGAAAAAAAAAGAAAAAAAAAAGAAAAAAAAAGAAAAAAGAAAAAAGAAAAAAAGAAAAAAGAAAAAAAAA
>JAOTIY010000771.1:768086-779958 GCA_027123655.1 Muscicapa comitata
CTGGAGAAGGGAAGGATCCAGGGAGAGCTTCCAGCACATTCCAGGGCCTGGAGGGGCTCCAGGAGAGCTGGAGAGGGGCTGGGGACAAGGGATGGAGGGACAGGACACAGGGAATTGGGAAAGGGGAGATTGGGGAAGGAATTCCTGGAATGTCCAGGGAAGGATTGGAGCAGCCTGGGATGCTGGGAGGGGGTGAGTTGGAACTGGATGAGCTTTGGGCTCCCTTCCCACCCAAACTGGCAATCTCTAAGTGCCCTCTGCTGTGTGAGGGGCCTGATTTGGGAGATGCTGAGAGCCTTTGTGGAGTGCCTGATCCCAAAGCTGTGTGGGGAGGGGGAGCCCTGCCCCCTGCCCCCCTGTGCTTCCTGACACCTCCCCACCCTCCTCTCTTGCAGACGTGTTCGTGTGTGGAGGCTACAATGGAGAGGTGATCCTGGGAGATGTCTGGAAGCTGAACCTCCAAACTTTCCAGTGGCTCAAGCTGCCAGCTGCAATGCCAGAGCCTGTGTACTTCCACTGTGCTGCTGTCACCCCAGTGAGTGACCCCTTTCATTCCTTCATCCAAGCTCTCTGACCTTGGTGATGCTCCCAAGGAAGTGATGCAGCAGATTTTGGCAGGCTCTTCCTCCTGCTGCTGTTTGAATATCCACACACCATGGGTTTTTCTTTCTGAAAGAAATGATGCAGAATTTGAGCTTTTAAACTCCATGTGGGAACAGCAGTAAAAGGAAAAAAAAAAGAAGCACAAAAACTCCTTGAGTAAAAGGATTTTATCCTACTGAGAACAGCCTGAGGATAAAGATTACATGAGGCTTAGGAATGTTGGTATTGCCAGAGCTTTTGGCCATAAGTAAAAGGCTGGAAACCTGGGATTGATAGTTAGGCAGCAAGAAATGCCTTTGGTTGTGCCTTTACCTCCTTCAGCTCATCTCCTCAGGGCAGAGATCACATTCCTTGGTGTCACTTCATTTAGGGAATGTTATAAATGCAGCTTTTCCTGGGAAGCCTGATAAAGGTGTTTCCCAGGAAGCTCAGTGACTGCCTGGACAGCAGGAATGCCCCTTTTTTTTACCAGCATATGGGGAAAAGAAAAGAAAAAAAAAAAAAAAAAGAAAACCACTCAGCAGCTGAGGTTTCCCCATCTCTCTGTGTTCCTGTCATCCCTGAGCCAAGGGAATGCAGGATCTCAGTGTGAAGTGGGTGTAGTTTAAAAATACATTCTTTTCAGCTTTATCAGCAGTTTGCCACACTCCTAAAATGGGTTTGTTGGGATAGAAATAATCTAAAATTCCAAGCAGAGCATGCTGGGGTGGTGGATGTGTGGTGTAGCATGGGTGATTCCTGCCTTGATTCAGAGGATCCCAGAGTGAAGGGCAGCTCTGCTGCAGGGTTTGAGGTGGCAATTCCTGCTTTTCCTGCCTCTCTCACCCCTGTCCTCCTTTCCCCACCCAGGCTGGCTGCATGTATGTCCACGGAGGGGTGGTCAACATCCACGAAAACAAACGGACTGGCTCCCTCTTCAAAATGTGGCTGGTGGTGCCCAGCCTGCTGGAACTGTGCTGGGAGAAGCTTCTGGAATCTTTCCCTCACCTAGCAACTCTGTCCAGATCCCAGCTTTTGCACCTTGGACTGACACAGGGACTCGTGGAGCGACTAAAATGAGAACACCTCCTGTTTCTGGGTGAAGAATTCCCCCTCCCACCACCCCTCTATTTATGGATTCCATGGATGGTCTTGCTAAGAACATGGAGGAACCTGCTCAAGGCCTTACTCAGCAAATACATCAATGCCTTTCCAGACATTGGTACTTTTAGTCATTGGAAAAAAAACAAAACAAAACCAATCCCCTTTTTATTTATGGAGCTAAGTTACACTATTCATCCAAAAGTATTTTCTGAGACTAAGCAGCCAACCAGCAACCTGTCATCAGCACAATGCTTGCTAATTAATTGGGGAGCTTAATGAGCTGCTGAATGTGCTCCACCTTGGTATTTCCACCCTTGTATCCAGTGAGGAACACGCAGAGCAGCCACCAAACCTGTTCTTTGGCTTTGGATAACCCATCCCTCCCACCCAGCTGAGCTCCCCTTTTCCAAACCCACCCCAAATTCCTGCAGCCCTGCATGTTTTCCATGGAATGTTCCCATCCCTGAGCTTCTGGAGACGGCTGGAACGTCGCCCCTGCAGCTCCCCTGGTGCAGTGTCTGTGTTCTCCCCTTCCCACACTGAAGGCTTTGCTGGGAAGAGTGGGGAAAAGTTGCTGCTTAAGGGATTGCTGTGTGGTTTACTGGGGGTGGGGAGGGAAAAGGTTTTCCTGAGGGTTTTAGAACCTTTTCAGCTCATTTTACACCCAGAACAAGCTACAGCAAACCCTTAGAGTTCAGAGTTCTTTGAACCTGCTCAACCAAGCCCTGGTTGTCAGCAGCTCCCAGCTATTGGTTTTCCTTCCTCCCACACATCCCAAACTGGCCTTTTTCTTGTTGTTTCATGTTGCCCTGAGGGTAGGAAATGTTTAAAGGTAGTTTGGGGAGTGGCTTTTTGGATTGCTCAGCATCCAGAAAAGGGGAGAGGGAACATCTCTGCCTCCTGCTGGGAACAGGGATTGTCTCTGCACAGGAAGGGCTGGCTCTGCTCCTCTTGTGCTCTCTACACTGAATTTATTGAAGTGGCCACTGAACTCTCAGCAGCTCCAGGCATGAGGTTTGTGCAAAATCCTTTTCAGTTGGAGCCCATTTTTAAGTGCCTTTTGTTTTTAAAATCAGCTTTTCCCAATGCTTTCCTCTTCATCAAAGGTTACACTCTGGGGTTTTAGTTTCTTTTCAAAAGATTGCATTTATGTTTAAATAAACCATAGCATTGTCTTCATGTTGTTAATCCAAAGGTGCTGCCTGCTGGAGTCACTGCCCTCACAGCTTTTGTCCCAAAATTAAACTTCCCCTGGTCTTGAGAATAGATTTTCCTCTTTCTCCAACTGCACTTGCTACTCTTTTTTCCCCCCAAGGCTCAGAAAACAAAGGCTGAGCATCATCACAGCTGAGGCTTTCTCAGGTGCTTGGACCACAGAACTGCTGGGAGCTCTGCTGTCTCCATCCCCTACATTGAACCTTCACAGGAATTTCATGAATTTTGTGCATTTCAGCCCCTTCCCAGCCTCCCTGGCTGCTGACTCCAGAGCCTGCAGGCAGCTGTGGACAGGGAAGGGTTCCCTGCTTGACCATTTCTCCAGCTCTTCCTTCCATCCCAAACTCTGAGGCTGAATATCCACACTTCCATCTTTGCCTTGTGGGACCTTGCTCATCCCTGTGCTGGTTTTTGTCTCACCTGCTTTAAAGAACATCTCTTATCCCCAAGGTGATACTGGAGCCATCCAAGCCTGCATCTCTGAGGTTCTTAGATTTCCCTTACTCTGGAGCTTTCTCTGAGATTGCCCAAAGCCTCTCTGGAGGATTTTGGAGCAGTTTTAGGACTCTGGAGAGGTCTCAGAAAATTTAAAGTTGGTCCAAAGGACAACACTGGAAGCCACAGGGCTGTCAGTCTCACTTCAGTGCCTGGTAAAATCCTGGAAAAGATTATTCTGGAAAGCATTGGAAAAACCAACACAGGCATCAGTCACAGCCAGCACAGCCTCAGGAGAGGGAAGTCCTGGCTTGGCCACCCTGATTTCCTGCTACAACAGCACAACCCACCTGCATGATCCAGGAAAGGCAGGAGCTGCAATCTCAGACTTGAGCAAAGTGCATCCAGGACAGGCTGGGGAGCTGGAACTGAGGAGGGACATCTCTGTCCTGGGGACAGCAGCAAGGGAGGGGATTGTCCTGCTCTGAACAGGCTCCCCAGGGAACAGCCCCAGAGCTGCAGGAGCCAGAATGGGGTTGGTGGATCCCTGTGGATCCCACCAGCCCAGCCCACAGGAACTGGGAAAGCATCACCAAGAAAACCACAAAGCTCCAAGGATTTCATTTTGCCTGATAAAACCCATACAAGCACCACCCACTGATGGGTTTCCAGGGATCTTTCCCATTCCATGGCCTCCGTTGGCTGCTCAAGATCTTTGGAGGCTGCTCTTCCTAAAAAATTATTTGGTTTAATCACTGAGCTCACAGCTGCTGCTGAGAGGGGCTTTAATTGCTGCTGGGCTGCTGCTGTGGGTAAAAGCCTTAATTATAAGATATTATTAAAGATAGATATTATTAAATTATGATTTAATTTAAGGGAGAGGGAAAGGATCTGCATCCAGCATGTGCAGCAAGTGATGGAGAGGGGATGATAAGAGCATCCACAGTGCTGCCTGGGATGGGGACAGGATGGAAGGAGACAGGGAAAACCAGCTCAGAACAGAATTCCTGAGCATCCCTCACCCCAGGAGAGCTGGTTTATTTAATCTCAGTAAAATGATGGCACTGAGCAGGTTCTCTGCAGCTTCTGCTCTCCCATCACATCCCTTTTCCCTCCTTCCCTGTCCTGCAACTCCAGCTACTCACCCAGCCAAGCTCCCAAATGTCCCAGACTAATGACAGCAGGGTTGTCAGTGCTGATGCCTCACTAGGAAAACAAAAAGGCTTAATAAAGCAGCTTCATTAATCCCTAATGAGCTGCTGCCTTCCCAGGCTCAGGGCTGTCCATCCTTTCAGAGCCCAACATTCCTGTGCCAGCACTCCCTGGGGTTTTCATGCTGAAGGACATCCCAATGGAACAGGGGAGGGGAAAGGGGCACCAGAGCCTCCTTGCCTGTGTTAATGGAGCTCTCAGTGTTTGGCTTTGGGGTTGTTTTTGTTTTCAAAAATAATAAATCAATCCAAGCCCCAACTTTGTCCTCTCACCACATCCACCAGCATTTCCCTGCGTGGGGGCAGATGTCCATAGGGTGGGACAGGTTGGGGACAACAGCAGGAGCATCCCTGACCCTTCTCTCAAGTCTGGTACAGACCTCAAAGCCAGGAGGAGCAAGGACAGGCAGACAAGAGCAGGCTGGAGATGAGCTGGAGCTTTGGGAGGCTCACAGAAAGCTGGAGCCACCCCACCCCCTCTGCCTCTGTCCCTGGGGGACAGGCTGGTGACCAAGGCTCGCTCAAGGAGAAACAAACTGGTTTCATGATTTGTACAAAACTGCTTTAATGACAAAACAGCTGAAAATACCTTTGGGTGCACTTCTGGTGCCATCAAACATCCCATGTGCAATTCCCAGGCCTGGGAGGGGCCTGGGAGGATGAGGAACTTCTCAGGCACCTTCTCCCAGTGCAGCACATCCCCAGGGACGCCAAAATCCCCTTCAACACCCTCCACTGAGGACAGTTTTCCTTCCAGCCACCTGAGTGTGGGCTGGAGATGCCTCTGTGACGTGCTCTGGCTGTGAGGCTCCTCCTTTTGGGAGCAATTCCATTGCCACCACCCTTATGGCACACAGGGAGAGAGCCCAGGAGCAGCAGGAGCTTCAGGAAACGGCGCTTCCAGACCGGAGCCAGCCCGGCCCAGTCCCTGAGACACTGGGAAAGGTCTTGATGGATGCTGAGCCCAACAAAGGGGCTGGGAAAGGAGAATCCAAACCTCAGCAGCCGCTGGGCGAGGGGGCGAAGAAATACACGGCCAGCAGGATGAAGTAAACCATCACCAGCACCGTGCCTGGGGGACAGAGAGGAGAGGGGAGGGAAGGGGGGAGTTACTCCTTGGAGTAAGGAGGGTCTGGATGAGCCCCCTGTAGAGGAGTTGTCCATTAAAAGGGAGTTAAAAGGTGAAAATGGAGTGATCCCCTTGCAGCTGCTGCAGGGGACAGCTCCAAGATGGACCCCAGGTCATCACACACCACGAGCCCCAACAAGCAGGTGACCCCAGGAGCCCCCATCCCACATCCCAGGGAATAGTGGTCACCTTGGAAATAGTCACATTTGCCATCCATGAAGATGTAGTTCATGAGCACCACACTGAACATGCTGGCATAGACGTGGAGGTCGCTGAAGACCAGAGTGAAGTTTGTTGGCTGCAAGGAGGAGGATTTGGGGTTTATGGCAAATCAGGACAGCCCCACACTGACTCTGTCTGAGGATTTGTGTGGCACCCCTAAACCCCCTCTGTCACGTGTCCCCAGGGTGGGGACAGCACAGGAGACATCTGCCCCCTTTCCCCCTGCACTGAGCAGAAGGGAAGGACAGCTGTGTCCTTTCTGTGTCCCCAGCCCTCCTCAGGAGGTGCCCAGGGCTGTCCTGGGGCTACTCACATAGAAGATGGTGAAGAGCACCAGGATGGGGATCTGGAGCATGCAGACCTGCACAGCAATGCAGTTCCCAATCTCGATGCTGGGGAGGGAAGGACAACTCAGGGGCTGCCAAGCATTGGGTGAGAAAATCCCAATCCACAGAGCCCATCCCAGTTCTGACACCATTTTTGGGGTGACTAAGTCTCCTTGAGGAGAAGCTGACACACAATCTGACCCACCAGTGGCTGGGCAGCCCATGGTGGGCACCAAGGCACAGGAACCACCCCAAAACTCATCCTTGGAGCCAGCTCACCTCAAGCTCAGATTGTTCTGCAGGGCAAACTGGATGCCATTGACAATCTCTGGCAGCTCAGGCACCATTGCCAGCACGGTGACACCGATGAAGTACTGCAGGGAAGAGGTGACACCAACCTGTGCAGAGCATCTCAAAATCTTTCCCCCCCTCACACACACACACACTGCTTTTGGGGTTCCAACTGCATCCCTGGAGGGCACATCTTGGTGCTTGGGGCCAGCCAGAGGCAGCTCACCTGTGAGATGGTGGAGTTGGTGAGGATGGGGCTGATGTGCTCCGTGGCCAGGTCAGCACAGGCCGACATGCAGAGGGTGGAGAGCAGCAGGATGAGCAGGGCCCGCCAGCGGGACCAGTGCACCACGGCACTGTGGTGGTGGCCAGGCACTGGGGACAGAGCAGAGAAGTGTGGGACACTCCAGAGCAGTGACAGGAGCCAGCCCTGCAGGCAGGACATTTGGGGACACTCGCTGTGGGAGTGACACTCACTGTGACAGTCGCTGATGTGGATGTCGTAGATGTGTGTGTGGGTTTTGAGGGTGAAGAAGAGCCCGATGAGGTAGGCAGCAGGGAGCAGGATGGACACTGTGTACACCAGGGGTCTGCGGGACACAGGTGACACTGTTAGTGCCACCAGGGGCTGGCATGGACACCCCAGGGGACATGGACAATCCCCCCAGGGGATTCTGCTAGGGATGGAGGAAATGGAGTGCTGGATCATTGGGGTGCAGAGGGGTTTGGGAGGGATATGTGGGAACACAACCAAACCCAGGAGGTGCCACCCCAGTGTGGGGACAGCCCTGTCCCCACTGCCACGGACACTCACTGGACGTGGCTGTAGTAGAGGGTGCCGTTGTTGTCCATCTGCAGAGAGAGCACCTATCAACAGGGACACAGGGGACAAGGGACAGCCCCACTGCCACCACCCAGCACGAGAGCCAGGGGGGCTCAGAGCATCCCCCACCCCAAATTTGCCCTGTTTCCCACTCACCAGGTCGAAGTGGCAGTTGTGGCACAGGTAGTGGCCCAGCGGGTTCTGGGTGACGTTGTGGCACTCGCCGCACACCAGCTTCCCATATACCTTGGAGAAGAGTGTCGGGGCAAAGACACCTGCAGGGACAGCACATGGAGCACCCTGTGGGACCCCCCAAACCCGGGGGGGACACCTTGGGGACACCCCTGTCCCCAACTCACCTCCCACAGAGAGGAAGAGCAGGGCCGAGCTGACGCCGGCAGAGCGGCTGTTGAAGCGCTGCTCCTGGTGCCGGATGCCCCCGATCACCATGCACAGACCCTTGGGGACAAAAAAATACCCCCAAAATAATCCCCCATCAGTGCTTTACCAAAATGAGAGTATTGGTCTAACACTGACACTCACCTGTGACGGACAAGAGACTCTCTGACAATTTAAAGTTATAAAGTGAATGGTTATGTGAGGTAATCCTCTAATACACTGCAAAGTCACAGGTGATCACAAAATCTATTTATTGACAAAGGATTCAAACAAATCCATATTGATAATAACAGCCCCTCCCATCCCCCCTTCCTATGGTAATTAGCTGGAATAGCCATTAAGCATTGATTGACTTCTAAAATTAAGTCTGGGGTCGTTTTCGTGGGGAGGGGTCTTAAAAGGAGGAAGTAAGGTGAGTCTTCCTCACCCTAAACTCTTGACCTTTTCCATCAATGACAATACAAATGATTTCTGGGGATAGTCCAGTTTTTCAAAGAACGGGTTTCTGGTTGCATTGTCTGTGTTCCTTTGGATCTGCTCACTGGTTTCATCTTTTCCCATGGTAAGTGCAGCTGAGCAAACATGAAATGCCAGACAATCAATTATTTAAGTTATTTATACTCTCTTATAACTTTTAATTATTTTCAGCAAGGTAGCTAAACCCCTAATTTTCTAAGACTAGCGTTTCACCTGCCCAGTGGAAGTGCAGCTGTGTGTCCATCCCTGCAGGAGGATCCCTATGTGATGGTGCGGGGAGCGGAGCTGGAGGGATACTGCATGGAGCTGCTGGCGGCGCTGGCGGGGATGCTGCGCTTCCAGTACCGGGTCAAGGTGGTGGGCGACGGCCAGTACGGAGCCGTGGCTGCTGGGGGCAACTGGAGCGGCATGATCGGGGAGATCCTCAGGAGGGTAACGCCAGCTGCTGCTCCTCACACAGCCTGCAGGGACAGCACAGCCCGGGGGCTGCCTTGGGATCTGCCCGGGGACTGAGGAACTCGGGCTTCTCCTGCCTGGGGTGTAGAACTGATGGGCGACAAAACCTGGAGTTGGGTTTGGCTTACAGAGATGGGAATAAGGCACAAGGTGACAGCAGCCACAGCAGGAAACCCCTGTTAGAGCCAGGCACTCCCAGGACAGCACTTGTCTCTGTTTCTCTGTGCAGACACCTTGGCAAAGCTTACCCTGAGCTTAAACCCTGGGTGAGACTCATTTCATTCAGCCCAGACTCTTCAAGAGATGCTTGAATGACATTTCACCCATCAGGTGCATTCCCTGTGGCTGTTCTGTTATCTGTGGGGAACTCTTCAGTTAAAGCTCTTTGCCCCTCTGAGCTCAGTCTGTGCCCAGCTCTCAGCCAGACTCAGACAGGAGCAGCCTTTTGTTCTGGGTGAGCAAACCCAGCCTGGCTTCTGCTGCAGAAGGAAACCAGAAACCCCAGATACCAACCAGCACCTCACTGTGGATGATTCCACTGGCTGGAATTCCATTCCAATGATTTCCATGGGAAACCTGTCCTGTTCCTTGTGGCTCACATCCCAAGACTTGTAGAAGTGATGCCATTCCAACACCTGCCCACTCAGCCAGGGAAGCACCTGCTTGAGGGACAGAAAGGTTTGAGGGACAGAAATGTCCCCTGGGCTGGGTGGCTGACTGGTTTTTTTCTCCCTGGCAGGAAGCTGACATTGCAGTGGCTCCACTGACCGTCACCTCAGCCAGGGAAGAGGTGGTGTCCTTCACCACGCCCTTCCTGCAGACTGGCATTGGGATCCTGCTGCGCAAGGACTCCACCTCCCAGGACATGTCTTTCTTCCACTTCCTGTCTCCCTTCAGCAAGGAGACCTGGACTGCCCTTTTATTTGCTTACCTGCTCACCTGCTTCTGCCTCTTCCTTGTTGCCAGGTACAAATGCATTGTTTCACAGATTGTGTTCAAGCCAGTGGCTTTCTTGCCTATGAAGAGATTAGAAAGTCCCAGGCAGCTTTTTGCTTTGAGGAACCTTCTGTACTGCTCTGGTATAATGGCTAAGAAAGCTTAAATCCTGTCAGATTAAGCCAGCATTATGAGTGGGGTCTCCCCATGAGGAACACCAGGTCTCTTGATGGGGATTATTTTTATTTCTTCGCTCTGAATGTCTGGTTTTATCCTGTAATTTTCCCACAGACTGAGCCCCTGTGAATGGAATGAGCCAAAGAATGAAGAGAACCACTTCACCTTCCTGAACAGCCTCTGGTTTGGAGCAGGAGCACTGGCCCTGCAAGGTGAGCTGGGAGGATGCCCCAAAGCAGCTCTGGGAGCAGCAGGGTTTTTAAGATGATGGTGCACCCAGCTCCTTCTGAGACACTGGGGTGAAAAGGTGTCTTAGCAGGAACACTTGGAGCACTAAACCAGTTTGGGGAGGTGTGATTGCAGACCTGCTGGGGTTATACAGGTGATTGCCTCTGGCTGGGGAACACTTTCTGCTCTGGGCAATGCCCAGCTGGGCATGGCATGGCTGCTTTGTGCAGAGGAGTTTGTGCAGCTTTGGGCCACTGCAGCTGCCCCAGCCCTGCACTGCAGTGTTGGTGCTGCTCAGACCAGCACAGTGGGGCCCTCCAGGCTCGGGCTCTGTGCAGCTGCAGGCCAGGGGCTGCAGTTTGCCTTTGCTGAAAGGGAAGTCTCTGTAACTCAGGCTGGTGGATCTGCAGTTCTTGGTGTGTCTCTGGCCCCTCCTGTGTGATTTATGGTGCTTTTTTTGGCTCCCTGTGGTGCAGGTGCCACCCCCAGGCCCCAGGCCCTCTCAGTGAGGGTCATTGCTGTGGTCTGGTGGCTTTTCACCCTGGCCCTGCTGGCTGCCTACATCGCCAACTTCACAGCCCTGCTGAGCTCCGGCAGCGAGCAGCTCCCCATCCAGACCTTCGAGGACCTGGTCAAGCAAAGGAATCTGGAGTTTGGGACCCTGGAGGGCTCCTCCACTTTCTACTACTTCAAGGTGCAGAGAATCTCGTTGTGCCCAACACAGGGGCTGTAGGATGCTGAGCTGGGCAGTCACACAGCTCAGGCCTTATAACCCCTACAACACCCTCATCACTGTTGACCCTTGCAGTTTTCCTGTGATGCTTCAAGTAATAGGATTATTGTTCTGTTCAGCCCTTCCTCCACCTCTTCTCACAGGAAAGCAGGCACAGAACTTGTATTTTTATTCTGTATTCTCCTTTAAAAATCTCTCTACTCTTCAGGGTCTGCCCTTGTGTGCCTCTAGAGCAGCTGCCATCTATGACACTTGTACCCTGTGCCATGCTTGTCCCTGGTGTTGGGGACAATCTGTGCTTGCAGGGGTTCACATATGGTTTAAGGCTCTTCTTCTGAAATTATTTTACAGTTCTTGCACATACAGGCAGATTTTTTTTTTTTTTTGGTGGTCGTCTCACACTTGAGTTTGACACTTGGATTTTTGGGCTGCAGAACTCCAAGAACCCCATCCACCAGATGATCTACGAGTACATGGAGAAGAGGCGGGAGCACGTGCTGGTCAAGACCTACCAGGAGGCCGTGCAGCGCGTGATGGACTCCAACTACGCCTTCATCGGCGAGTCCATCTCGCAGGACCTGGCGGCCGCGCGCCACTGCAACCTCATCCGGGCCCCCGAGGTGATCGGGGCGCGCGGCTTCGGCATCGCCACGGCCCAGGGTGAGTCCCTGTGCCCCTGCTCCTCCCGCCAGGGCAGGGGCTGCAGAGCAGGGACAGGGAGCACTGCAGGGCAGGGGCACTGCTCTGTGGGCAATTAACGCTGGCGCTCATTGCCTCTCACTGTGAACTCTAATCTGCAAATATTCCATTTCCCACGGTGTCCTTGGCCCAGGAATGCAGATCCCCTAATGCAGTGAGCAGGGGACAGTGTGCTCATATTCATCCCAAAGCACCTTTGCCCTGCCCTTATCCCACAGCTATAAGGGCATTATATATATATGTATATACATATATATGTGTGTGTGTGTATGTATATATATGTGTGTGTGTGTATGTATATATATGTGTGTGTGTGTATGTATATATATATGTGTGTGTATGTATATATATATGTGTGTGTATGTATATATATGTGTGTGTGTGTGTGTATGTATATATATGTGTGTGTGTATGTATATATATATATGT
>JAOTIY010000771.1:955235-967065 GCA_027123655.1 Muscicapa comitata
GAAAGGGGGGAAAAAGGGGGGGAAGGGGTAAAAAAGGGTGAAAAAGGGGAAAAAGGGGGAAAGGGAAAAAAGGGAAAAGGGTTTGATTTTAGAAAAAGCAAAGCAAAGTCAGAGGAAGTCCTGAAATGCAGAAACATCTGTGGCTGTGTCCCCCTGCCAAGACAACTGTCAGGACAGGGCCACAGGGAAACCACTTCAGATCTCTCTTCAAGAAGTTTTGAGATAAAGTTCTATCACAATCTTGAGGTGATGACTTGTGGATGTGATTGGGGGGTGGTGGGAGGCTCTGGATGTGTCTAAGAGCATGAGGAAGATGCATTTGTTCTGGATTAAAGGCAGGATTAAATGTGTTCCAGAGGAAGCTGCAAAACCCTCAAACTGCTGAGGCTTTCAGCAGCTGGGCTGAGACAGGACAAAACATGAATTTCCAGAGCAGAGGGGTGGTCTAGAGGTTTTTAGTACCAGCCTGGATGTCATGAATGTTCCTGCATCCATTCCAGTACACCAAAGAGATGATAAAATATAGGGAAATGATGGATTAAAAGTCCATTATGTGATTTAATCCTTGTGAATTTATACCTGGCAACAGGAATTGTGGATTTTAACCACTAGGAAAGAGGCAAGTGTGCAAAGACTCTTGTTTTGGGTTTATTGTGACTAAACCTGGGTGATGATCGTGGGGATACCTCTGAGCAACTCCTCCACTGGCACAGAGGATTCCAGCAGCTCCATCAAACACCTGAGACAGGAATTGCAGCAGAAGGAAGTGCCCAGTTCTCTTCAAAGAAAGGAGCCAAGAGCCCCTGGCTTGGATGGAGAAGTGGAAATTGCAGATGTGTGATGGGGGAGGTGAATTCCCACTGAGGCTCTGCTCAGCCTGCAGGTGGAAATGGAGTGATGCTGAGGTGCTCTGGGATTTTCCCAACTGGTCTGCAGAGGAGCAGGTCTCCAGTAATTGTCACAATCCCTGTCAGGGCTCTGAGGATGACCAGGTGTCCCCAAGCGCCTTCACCTGGCGTGGGCTCCTGATGGGAACCCAGACATCTCTGTTTGTGAGCTGGATGCCATTCCAGGGAGGCATGTTTGAACTGGGAATACTGGGAATGGGGCCTGGAAACCAGGAAAGCTCCCAAACCTGTGGTGAAGCCCAGGAAATGTGAGGGTCTGCCATGCACTCTCTGAGCCTTCTCCAGCACACTTTGAGCCTGCAGAACCCCATGGGAGAGGAGAAATGACCATCCCAGAGCCCTGGAATCCCCTGCAAGGTCAGTGATGTGAGAAGGGAACCAGCCCAGTGCTCTGATGTGACTTTGCTGGTGAAGCCTGAGAGTGCAAAGGTGCAACAGGAGAAAAGAATTTCACACCAAGAGCATGAAGGAAAATCCACCTTGGGAAAGAGCAACAGCATCCCTGCTAATAATTATCCCTGTATCCATAGAAGAGTGCCTGAGTGGTTTAACACCAGGACAGAAACTGTGCTGAGGAGGAGACCAAAGGCACCTTGAACTGCTTTGATGGCCCAGCCTCTACAAATGCAAAGCTCTCTCTGGGCAGCAGCAGCACCCAGATGGGAAGGGGATGTGAATATGCAGGTGCCAAACCAGGAAGAGGGACAAACAACACCTTTGTGATGCAGAGCTGCTCTCCCCTGGCTCCCAGGCTGCTTTCAAAAGCTGTGCCCTATGTTAGGAGCTCAGAACAAGGCAGTTAATGTATCAGTTCTCCTTTCCTCCCTTTGTTTTTTGTGAGTTCCTGTGGAATTTGGAGTGAACTTATGAACTGATGGATTTTTACAGGTTGTGCTAGGATGACAGCAGGACTTAAGTCCTGCCGCTTTTAAAGGGACAATAGGGGGAAAGAGCATCATGAGTGGCACAGGATAGATGGAAACAGCTGGCATGGAAAGTTTCATGAGTGCAAGAGCAGCTCTAGCCCTGATCCAGCAAATCCCCCTGGGAAGGTTCCTGCAGTCTCAGTGTTAAGTCCCACTGAACTGTCCTGGCTCTGGGTGGTGACAGCAAAGCTGAGATGGGTTTAGAGAGACCTTTAGGGCTGGGGACAGCCCTGGGGCTGAGCCCTGTCCAGCCTTGGACAAGACCTGTGTGCTCTGGCCAGTGCTTCTCCCCTGAAATTTCCCCCAGATTCCAGTGGGTGTAACTGGTAATGCCACCCCAGTGCCAGCCACCACCTGGCTGGGCAGAAATCACCGAGATTTCCACACCAGAACTCAGGAGGTGCCTCTTCAGAACCTTCTCCATCCCAGCTGTGCCCTCCAGACCTCCCTCATCCTCCTCCCCTCTTCCCAGCCACACTGTCCATCCCCACAGGGGCTTCTCTGGGAGCCAGCCCTGCTCTGGGAAGGGAATTCCACCGTGGCTGTGGGTGGGATGGGCTGGCAGGACCAGGAACAGCTCAGTGGTCCAGCCCCAAAGGAGCATCCTGACTCTGTGCCCACAGGATTCCCCCCAGCCCTTGGCATTAAGCCCCATTTAACCCTTTGAAACCTGAATTTCAACCCAAAACCCCTAGGCTAGGTGCTGCTCCTAGTAGGATTCTCCCGCACAAAGGAAAAATGTTTGTTGCCCATGAGGTCTAACATGGAATAATCTTCTTTTTTCTGCCCCTTTGAGCCCACACTGAGCACCAGCAGTGCAGGAACTGGTGCAGGAGCTGGAGCAGCAGCAAGGCTGGAGATGGGCAGGGAGGAAGAGGGATGAGAGCAGGAAAGGGATCCTGCAGGTTTGGGATGGAGTCAGCCTCATTTCCCCTTCTGCAATCACCAATCCTTGGCTTTCTTTTCTAGGAGGCACCACTGTAAAAAACAAGGCTCCTCCAGCCTGAATCTTTTAGAAGGAATGGTCAAAAAGTGTTTTTTGGCTGACAGAAAGCAATGCAATTCCCACCCCTCACTGCAGGACTAGGTGACCTTTAAAAGCTTCCTTCCAACCCAGACTGTTCCAAGTGCTCCAAACTTTTCCAGTGAGAATTCTCAGAGGTGTTCAAATGTCTGCAAAGGACAGGTTTCACCTCTAGGGTTACCTGGAAACAGCTGGGGAGCAAAAGGATTCACTTTTTTTTTTTTATCTTAGGAAAGGCTTTTAGGATGCAATTCCTTCAGCCAATGCTTTGAATATCAAGTTGCTGGTTTTCAGGTTAATTTATCTAATAAAGTCCTCTTAAAATGGAAAGAAAAAAAAATCAATTAATACTTAGCAGAACAAAACAATTTGATAAAATGAGTCTGAAAGCTGAGTAGATGAGGGATTTGGGATTTTCTTTAGCACACACTGGGCTCTCTGGGAAAGTCCCAGCCCACCCTGTGTTTCAAACAGTGACTTCTTGCTAAAACCTTGCAGAATTTTCAGTTCCTGCTGAGAAAAAACCTCCTGGTGTGATCTCACCACAACTGGGCCATGCCAGGAACAACACAAACACCATCAGAGTTTGTTTCTTCAGTCCCACCAAGAAGATGGAGATGGGAAATGATTTCCCTTCCCCTTTGCACACAGCATCCTCTGCACAGACAGGCAAGAGCTGGTTTTTATCACTTAGATCTACACAGAAAAATCCAATGACCCTTTTCCCTCTACTCCACTGCTGCTGGGGTGCAAAGTACCCAGGCCAAACCCAGGCTGGGGGAGAGCTGGTGTCTGGGAGTGCCTAAACCATCATTCTGGGATTATTCTCTGCCTGGAAAAGCAGGGCTGGGTCAGATACTGCTGGAATATAGATACAGGTACAAAAAAAGGCAATTCCAAGGCTAGGGACAAGGGTGGGAGAGGGATGGATGGAGGGATGGATGGATGGATGGGTGGATGGATGGGTGGATGGAGGGATGGATGGATGGATGATGGATGGATGGATGGATGGATGGATGGATGATGGATGGATGGATGGATGGATGGATGATGGATGGATGGATGGATGATGGATGGATGATGGATGGATGGATGATGGATGGATGGGTGGGTGGATGGATGGATGATGGATGGATGATGGATGATGGATGGATGGATGGATGATGGATGGGTGGATGGATGGGTGGGTGGGTGGATGGATGGATGGATGGATGGATGGATGGATGCATTGTGCAGTGCCTGGCTCAGGGCTGCTGCAGTGGAAGAGCTGACAGATCCCAGCCAAGCCTTGCTTGCTTTAGTCCCAGCCTGTCTTCAGCCTGCTGTGGGAATTGAGCACAGGGAAGGGTTTGCTGTGTGTGTGTCTGACTGTGCCAACCCCCTGCAGGTCAGTTGGTAAAGATGCTGCTCTACACAGAAGTCACTCGTTACTTGGACTTCAAGGTGATCGAGGGCAGCTTCGTCTACAAGGGAGGGAAGATCTACAAAGTTCCTTCCACTGAGGCAGAAGCTTTGGCCTCCAGTGAGTAACTGCACCATTTCTGTTCCTCTGAATCCCCCAAACACAGGCAAACCCATCCCTTGGGCTATTCCTGATGCTCCTCATGTGTTCAGGAGGTTCTCCTGCACCTCTTGGACTTCAACCACCCCTTGGGATTGCTGAGCCCTGTTTTCCTGCAGCTTCCAAGCTGCCTGTTCAGTGAGATTCTGGGTGAGAACCTGGCAGTGTTTTCCTCCCTCAAGAGGTTCCAGCTCTGCCATAAATATTTGATGTCATGTCCTTGTTGGAACAGTGTGTGTGAAAAACATTGCAGGCAGATTGGAGTGACTAATTCTGACGTGTGGCACTTCAAACCTTAATTGTTGCCTCCTTCAATTTCACTCCTCAAATAAAACCAATAACAGTGTGGTGAAATCCATTAGGATCTAGAGGGCATCCCATGAGCTCCAGACTGGGATGTGTTCAGCAGCACGTCTGAAAAATCTGCTAAAGAGACTCCTGCAGTTAAGGCCCTAAATCTGCAGGTCTGAGCCTTCCTCATGGCAGATATTCCTGAAGGAGTCAGGAATTCCTGCAGTTTGGCCTCAGTGCTCTCCAGGACACTCATCCTGGCAGGAGTGGAGGTGCTGCCTCTGCCCTCACGTTTCAGCAGGTCCAGTCTTGTTTCTGCAGTTTGTGGAGAATTCAAGTGCAGAAATGGTGCCTTGTCCAGCCTTGTTTTTGAGGTTTGGGGGACAGAACAAAGGGCAATGGCCTTAGGCTGAAGGAGGGCAGGGTTAGATGGGATCTTGGGAAGGAATTCCTGGCTGGGAGGATGGGGAGACCCTGGAATGGAATTCCCAGAGAAGCTGTGGCTGTCCCTGAAACCCTGGGAGTGTCCAAGGCCAGGCTGGACATTGGGGCTTGGAGCAACCTGGGACAGTGGGAGGTGTCCCTGCCATGGCAGGGTCCCTTCCAACCCAAACCATTCCTTGTTTGAACACTCAGTGGGTTCTTATCCACTGCTGATAATGGGAAAGCCACAAAAGTCACTGATTCTGGATCCTGGTTCTGCTGGATTCTCACAAAACTTTGGTCCTGTTGAGTTCTCACAAAACCTTGGTTCTGTTGAGTTCTGCCAAGCCCCTGGCTGTGCTGGGCTCTCCCAAACCCCTGGCTCTGCTGGGCTCTCACAGACCCCTGGCACTGCTGGGCTCTCACAGACCCCTGGCTCTGCTGGGCTCTCACAGACCCCTGGCTCTGCTGGGCTCTCACAGACCCCTGGTTTCAGGTTTGATGGGGCTGTTTGAGAAGCGCCGGTTCAGGAAGTTCCTGGTGTACGTGGCCAACTTTGACGAGAACGACTCGCGGACCTTCGAGGGCGTGGACCCCAAGAAAACCACCATGAGGGATGTGTACAAGAAGTTTGACCTGGGCCAAGATGTCATTGACTTCACAGGCCACGCCCTCGCTCTCTACAGGACTGATGAGTAAGTGGGGGGTCAGAATTTGGGATTGTGATGGGATTGATTGGTTGGTTTAAATTTTGAGGGTTCCTGAGTAAAACTTGTGCCACTGAGTGCTCCTAGAGGGGAACTCCCAGAGAAGCAGCTGGAGGGTGGGGAAGGAAACGTCATGGGAAGTCAGTGTTTTGCTTTCCAGAGTATTCTGCTGGAAGTGCTGCTTAGGGAAGCATCCCAAATGGTGTAACTGTCCTTCCCAGCTATCTAGATCAACCCTGCCAAGAAACAATCAACAGGATTAAGCTGTACAGCGAGTCGCTGGCTCGATATGGGAAAAGCCCCTACCTGTACCCCCTCTATGGCCTTGGAGAGCTGCCCCAGGGCTTTGCAAGGTGAGAACTGGGCTCGGACTCCAGGGTTCCTCCAGTGGGGTGGGGAGCTGGGTGTGAGGAGCTGGGTGTGTGGAACTGAACTGGGTGTGTGGAGGTGAGTGTGGAGCTGAGCTGGGTGTGTGGAGTCAGTGCTTGACCTCCCAGAATGTGGTGTTGCATTAAACACTTTTGTCCTTAGTGATTTTATTCGCTTAATTAAGAGGTGGTTCCTCCACATGAGATTCTTTCTTTGTGATGTTTACCTGTGGGTTTGCTCAGAGATCTGTTGCCCCCTGTGTTTAAGCAGAGGCTTTTGAAGCCTGGGGTGGGGTTTATCCAAGTGGAGCAGAGCCTGAGGCTGAAGGGCTGTCAGGTCCAGCCCTGGAGGTGCTGAGGGTGTGTTCCTGTTGCAGGCTCAGTGCAATCTATGGAGGCACCTACATGCTCAACAAGCCCATCGAGGAGATCGTCATCGAGAACGGCAAAGTGGTCGGGGTCAAGTCTGAGGGGGAGGTACAGACCCTTCCCCCTTCCCTGCTCCCCAGCCAGCCCTGTGCTCTTGGGCAGATAGACAGAAAACCCTTTTTAAGGGTTTTTAAGGGGCTGGTGTCCCTGTGGCAGCTCGCTGAAGGCACAGTGTCCTGCTGGCCAGGAGCTGGGATGGAGTCTCCTGGGCTGGCAGTGAATAAATCAGGGTGGGAGCTGCTCCTTGTGTCTGACCTTGTGACAGCTGGCACGTGGCCTTCCTGCAGCTCCTCCTGCAGCTGCCTGCATCAAACTGGGAGTGCTGCAGGGAGGCACTCACAGCACACTCCAGCACCTGGGTGTCCCTCGGGGTGGGAATGACAGGTCCTGGCCTGGAGCAGAGGTGACAATGCACACCAGAGAGCAAAGCGTGTGCAGCCTGCAGGCTTCAGATTGATTGATATTAAATGATTGCTGTTCAGTCAGTTTTGGGTGTGACTGGGTGGTTTTGGTGCTCAGGTGGCTCGCTGCAAACAGCTCATCTGCGACCCCAGCTACGTGTCAGACCGTGTGACCAAGGTGGGCCAGGTGATCCGGGTCATCTGCATCCTCAGCCACCCCATCAAGAACACCAACGATGCCAACTCGTGCCAGATCATCATTCCACAGAACCAGGTCAACCGGAAATCAGGTACAGCTGCTGCCCCGGGCTCCTGGCTGTGCTCAGACAGGGAAATGGACACCTCGTGGCTGCTCCAGCTTTGTGGGGTGTAGTTCTCAGCCAGCAAGGCTGAGCTTCAGTTCAGAGCAGTTACAGGAGGGGGGAGGAGCCTGTGGTTGGAGACCTTGGGAGGAACCTGTGGCAGAAGTGCCTCAGACTGGGAGAGGTGGGTGAGGGGTGTCCCAGGGGGGGAAGGGGCTGCCTCAGCCTGGGACACAGCCCTGGGAGTGCCAGTGGATTGCAGGAGCCATGGTGGGATACAGAATGTTGGGGATCTCTGTGTGCAGGAGGAGGGCAGGGCTGGGGCTCACTGCAGGGGCTCTGAACGATGCAGGGGGTGCCAGGGGTCAGGGCAGCAGGAACAGGGGTGGGCAGGGATTTGGGATGGGGCTGAGGAGGCTTTGGGATGAGGTTGAGGGGGTTCTTGGGATGAGGCTGAGGAGGTTTTTGGGATGAGCATGGATGAGGTTTTGGGATGAGGCTGGAGAGCTTTTGGGATAGGGTTGAAGAGATTTTGGGCTGAGGCTGGAGGAGGTTTTGGGCTGGGGTTGAGGAGACTTTTGAGATAAGGCTGAGGAGGGTTTTGGGATGAGGCTGGAGAAGGTTTGTGCTGAGGCTGTGCCCTGTCCCCCCAGACATCTACGTGTGCATGATCTCCTCTGCTCACAACGTGGCGGCGCAGGGCAAGTACATCGCCATCGCCAGCACCACGGTGGAGACGGCCGAGCCCGAGAAGGAGATCAAGCCAGCGCTGGAGCTGCTGGAGCCCATCGAGCAGAAGTGAGCCCCAGGGAGCCCCCGGGCTGGGGATCTGCACCATTGGTGCCAGGAGCTGCTCAGACTCAGCTTCATCCCAGCCTAACCCCACACTGAGCTCTGTGTCCTTTTGCAGGTTTGTGAGCATCAGTGACCTGTACGCACCGACCGACCTGGGCACCGAGAGCCAGGTGAGTGGGGCTGGGCCGGCTGGGAGGGGACAGGGACAGGCTCGGCTGGGAGGGGACAGGGACAGCTGGGAGGGGACAGGGACAGGCTCATGCTCAGCTCGGGCTCCAACCCCGCCTCTGCCCCAGATCTTCATCTCGCGCACCTACGACGCCACCACCCACTTTGAGACGACGTGCGACGACATCAAAGATATTTACAAGAGGATGATGGGATCAGAGTTCGACTTCGAGGAGATGAAACGCAAGAAAAACGACATCTATGGGGAGGAGGAGCAGCAGTAATGAGAGGCACTAATTAGGAGGAGTTTAAATCGGCTCATATGAATATATAAGGAACTTAATGAACACTGTACGAAATTCAATATTGTAAGGCCTGCTTTTGTAATCCCATCTCTGAGAGATTGAAGAGTACTGCACTGGTAATGTTCCCTTTTTGGATATCATGTGTTAATTATTTCATTCTAGTAGGGCTGCTGTCCAGAATCTGGCAAATTCCTGACTGATTCCTGACTAACCTCGTAAGCGAAAGGCAGACTGAACTTATTATTATTATTATTTTTGCAGACGTAGACGTGGGTGCAGATTTGAAATAACTCATTGACAGCTGTGTCTTACCTTGTCTTTTTAATCATTTGTAAAACATCCTTCACAACCCTGTGCTTCTGGTGAGCTCGTAGATGTGACGCTGATGTCACTCAAACCTGATATCAAGGAAAATAGAAACTGAGCACTCCATTATTGTGGACAGCATCCCTAAAAGTCTCTCCCATCAATCTTAACTCTGTGGCAAAGTTGTATCATGGACAAAGCCCACACCTATTGTAGCAGCAAATGTTGGCTTCGTTCTGGGCACAGAACTTAACCTCCACTTAAGCTTCTAAACCTGTTTACATCGGTTGGGACACAGCTGTGCCTAAGGCTCCTTTGTGTTTTAATCTTAATAAAATTGAGAGAACAAATTACAGAGCAGGCAAGATGTGGAAGTATTTTGTGTCCCCTGGCGGCTTCTCGGATGGACCAAACGGCGCTGCGGTACCGGCATGACAGAGCCTCTGCTTCTGTGTCTCCTCAAGGCTCCAAATGATTTCTGTACTGCCAAGTAAAGCCAAATTCTGGAAACCAGTCCTGGCTCTGGTCTGATCACTGCAGCTCCGGGCTGGGATCCTGCAGGGGCTCTGCAGCAGCGTTTCCTGCAGGAAAGCCTTTCCTGCTGGAAAACATTTCCTGCTTCCGCGGTTCCGTCCAGGCTGTGCTGCTCTGCAGGACAGGTGTGGCACAGTCCCTGTTCCTGCAGCCACAGCAATGGATAATTCCTGTTGCTGAACTTGTGCTGCCTCCATCCTGAGCAGGAGCTGTTCCCTCGGGGCAGAGCCAGCGATGCCAAGGGCAGGAGCTGAGGGGAGCCTTGGAGCAGCTCCCACAGGAACTGGGGTTTGATCCAGCCCAGCCCAGAGCTGAGCCCAGCCTGCCTGGGGCCTCCCCTCTGCTGCCAGGCAGGGCCTCTGGCACTGCCTCCTCTGAGCTGCCACTTCAGGGACATTTCCTGAGGTGCCATTTCTGGGAAAAATTCCTGAGGTGCCACTTCCAGGAGTATTTCCTAAGGTGTCACTTCCAGGGACATTTCCTGAGGTGCCGCTTCAGGAACAACTCCTGAGGTGTCATTTCTGGGAAAAATTCCCAAGGTGTCACTTCCAGGGACATTTCCCAAGGTGCCACTTCCAGGGACAATTCCTGAGGTGCCACTTCAGGAACATTTGCCCCCCTCAGCTGCCAGAAGTTCCCCCCATGCAGTGCTCACCAACCAGGCCAGACCCAGAGCAAGTGGAAAATAAATCCTTGCCTGATCCCATTATCCCCACCTGCTGTAACCTTGTTTTCCCTCTGGTTATTCCATCCTTCCTGTGATGGGATCCAGCACCAGGAACTCACCGTGGTCTTGCTCACTCCTTGCTGATTCCCACCCTCTGTCCCAGCTGGAAAATGCCCTGCCCTCCCTTTCCCAGTTGGAAAATGCTGGATGCTGAGCAGGATCCCCTCTCCAGAAAGCAGAGCTGTGTGAAACTTGGTTATTTTGGAGGTTTTATTAATCAAACTCTTTACAAAGTTTGTACACAAGGGGCTGGCAGTCTCAGATTTAAAAAGGAACTCAAAGGACGCCCCTGCCCCGTGGAGCTGGGCTGGAATGGGGCCCTTCCCCCATAAATAAAAGCTTATTCTGTTCCTGCATCCCAGCTCCTGCTATTTACAAGGATTCCACCTGCTGGACTGTCCCAGCAGGGAACTGGAACCAGGAGGCAGCAGGGCTGAGCTGAAATGTAGTGTGGGCCTGCACAGCAACAACCACATTGTTTGTTTACTCTCATTCCTGACCTTCAAGTACATTTTGAGAAATTCATCTGCTCCATGATAAACCTAAAACCACTCCAATAATTTACTGGTACCATTAAAAAAACCTTTCCTATGTGAGGCAGGGTGGCAGGGAATGAACCCCCGAGGATTTGCATTTCCTACCTTTCAGTAAAATTCATGTACAGAGCTAAAACCGACCTTTCCCCAGCCCCAGCACAGCCAAGATCCACTGGGGTGGAGCTGGGGATCCACTGGGGTGGAGCTGGGGATCCAGTGGGATGGAGCTGGGGATCCACTGGGGTGGAGCTGGGGATCCACTGGGATGGCTGTGGGGTGTCCCCCACAGGACTGGGATGCCCAAACTGGTGCCACAGAGTCCTGGCTTTGTCACCTGCAACACAGAGAGGTGGCCCAGTCAGTGCCAGCTCCCTCTGGGCAGTGCCAGCCTCCTGCAGGGCTGCCCCAGGGCCAGGCCTGGAGCTGTTCCCATCTCCCAGCAGTGCCAAGCGTGGCTCTCCTGGCTCCAGCTGCAGGAATCAGCCCTGGGTGCTGGCAGATCCCAGACCCAGCACTTTGGGCTGCTCCCTGCTCTGCTGCAGGATCCCTGCTGGCCACCCCACACACGACTCTCAGCTGCTCCCAGCGTTTTGGGATCCATCCCAAGCTCTTCCCCCTTACCAGTAGCGTCTTCTGAAGGGAGCAGCCACTTTCTGCATCGTCCCCAGGAAGGTGTTGATGTCAGCCACGAGAATTCCTTTGCTTTCCAGGACCTCCCTGCTGCTGCCAGGATTCTCTGCAGGGGGAGGAGCAGCAGCTCCATTAATTCAAACAAACCTATGGGAAATATCCCTAAATCCCAAAATGGCTGCTCAGGTGCTTTGCCAACAGCCTCAGCCACCCACAGGCTCCAAAACCCGCTGGAATTCATCAACCTCCAAAAATCTGTTTGTGTTCACAGCTCAAACCTCGAACAAGCGACTCCCACAGGAAAATAAGGATTGTTTACCCCTTTTCCATCCCCTTCCAGGGCAATTCCAGCCCTGCAGGGGTTTGGGACTGTGCTGGGTTGATGTGGCAGCAATGTGTGTTCTGTGCCCATCTGGGGCAGTGCCCCTCATCTCCTGGCACACATTATCTGCTCATGGGCCAGCTTTAAACCAGCTGGGGCAATCATCT
>JAOTIY010000771.1:1056750-1069566 GCA_027123655.1 Muscicapa comitata
TCCCAGGCTGCTCCAAGCCCTGTCCAGCCTGGCCTTGGACACTTCCAGGGATCCAGGGGCAGCCACAGCTGCTCTGGACTCCCCACCAGTCTTGACCTCAGGCTCCTCTTCCTTTAATCTCTGGCCTTTACTCTGTTCTCCCTTCAGAGCCCTCAGGTGCCACGTGGTCCTTTTGGAACAGGAAAACCAAAAATAGGGGCATGAAGGTGGTGTGTGAGGAATGGAGCTTCTCAAATAGAGATGGGAATTCAGTGCTGGAATCAGCTCTGAGTTCTGTCACCAGCCTGGATTCTCCATCCTCACAACTCTCCCACTTCTGCCATGCTTCTCTCCCCTGTTGATGTGAGGAAGCACCATCCTCCTTTTATGAAATATCCCAGAAATTCCCCACTCCCACTCATTTTACTGGGAGCTGCTCCAGCCAAGACTGGTTGTGGTTTTTTTTTTTTGTTACAGTTGGGACTCACTGTGTTCCCAACGATTTGTTTGCAAAGCAATCCTTGGTTTTCAAGGCACTTATTTACAGCTCCTTTCCAGCTTTGAATCTGGATTACTGAAGCATTTGAGGGCTTTGTGGTGAATTTACAAAGACAACATGGAATTATCTTGTATTATGCAGATTAGAACAGAATAGGTGGAGAATGTTTATGCCTGTGAACTATAATACCCTGTTTTATATCAATTACTGGAGTTTTTTTCCAGGAGGAGCAGGCTTTTAGAAGTACTGAGCCATGGAATTTGTGCTTTTGCCTAAATGTCAGTAGTGAACCATTTATTTAAACACCACAGAGCTAGGCTGTGAAATGAGGAATAAAATATCCATGGGAGTTCAGATCAGCTGAGTCCAAATTCAACCTGGTGGAAGTTGATCAGTTAATCCTGATTTTTTTTAAATCTTGAGTCACCAGACTGGCCAAAACTGCAATACATTTCCTTTTTACATAGTGTTGGGTGGAGATTTATATAGTACAAAATATATTTGGACTCTGATCCTTGTGGGTCCCTTCCAGCTGAGGCTATTCTCTGATTCCATCTTCTTTCTAGAGTGATTAATTGCTGTGTTGGCATTCTATATATTTTTTCTTTTGTTTCTTTTATCCTTTTAGATAGTCCTGAGATGCTCATGAGTGTTTATGTTTTCTATTGAAATCTTGCTGACAATTTGAATTTTTCATCAAGTTCTTTTCATATTCAAGTTTCTCCACATTTTTGCTGGTCAGATTTCTTTGTTTTCACCAGCTTGCTTAGTAAGACCTTGATAAATACATCACTGAAACACTGCTTTTCTTTCTCCCATTTGATGGAGTGTATAATCCTAATTTAAAACACAGCCCAATGCAATTATCTGTGGGGGCTGAGCTGCCTTCTTGCCTCTTCTGCAAATTTCATACCTTTCAAGCTGAGGCTCCTCCAGGAAGTAATTCCACATCACAGGGGATGGCAAATTCCAACAGAGACCTTCAGGGTGAGCGTGGAGGGAGCTGCTGCTGCTCTTGTACCTGTTCAGGGGGTAAAGAAGTGTTTAATCTCTGGCCCTGTCATCCTGCTGCCTCTAATCTGTGTCTGAAATCCCTTCAAAATGCAACATCCTTGTTTTTCAAGGAGCATAACAAATGCACCCCAGACAGTTGTATTAGCATTTGGGGTTTTTCCCTGGCAGCCAAGAGGTTTTTGTCTTAATAGCATTGAGATGGAACTTTACAGTGGCAGAGGAGTGGGCAGACTCAGAAATCTCTGCTTTCAAGAAGGGCTAAAGCAGTTTAGGTGAGCATGAATTAACATTTCCCTCATCTTGTAAAGGTCAGCCTTTAATTGAGATTCACCAGGCTCAGCCCAAAGCCCAGGTTCCAGAGCCCTCTCTCTGAAAAGGAGGCACAAACTGGCAGCATAATCTCATCAGAGGCTGAGGTTGGGTGGTAATAAATCACTCAATTCAAAGAGAATGAGGCTGCCACAGAGCACAAAACGTGCCAGATGCTCCAAAGACTTTTGTGGCTTCGAGTTGGAAGAACAGTTGGAGGATCTGTAGATGTCTTGAGTTTTTTTCCTAATAAGGAAGAACTGTTGGGGAGAAAGTAATTTTTACCTAATTAAAGGATTAAAATACTACCCATTTGATTTAATGTTGGTTGTTATCCATTGTACACCACACAGGAATTGGAGGTGTGTTTCCATTTGTGTATCACAGATCAGAAATTATTGCCAAAAGAAAGGCAACAGCTTTCACAGACCCATTATTCCCTGCCTTTTGTAAGGAGATAAATGTGTGCTGAGGAGGTGATTCTCTTCTGCAGGATGAAGATGAAACTTTAATCAATGAAGGGCTGTGATTTAGGGGTCTGAAGATACAAAAGCTGATTTTTTTTAAGGGTTTCTCTGTGGGCCACATGCATCGATTGCTGGTGGAGTTGTTTAATACACCATGGACAGTGGTAGAATCATTTTCTTACCAGAACACAGAAATAAGGATGTTTTCCAGGTGAGGAGAGTTTCTTTGAATGAGGTTTTGCATCCAGTAATAATGTGAGGAGATGGGCAGGGGAAAGGGTGTTTTTATGGAGATGGAGAAAAGGAATATTTGTGAGAATCATGGAATCAGAGACTGGTTTGGGTTAAAAGGGACCTTAAAATCATTCAGTGCCACCCCTACCATGGGCAGGGACACTTTCCACTGTCCCAGATGGCTCCAAGTCTCATCCAGCCTGGCCTTGGACACTTCCAGGGATCCAGGGACAGCCACAGCTTCTCACAGGGAAGATTTTTTTTTTCCTAATAAAAACACCAGAGCTTTGAATCCTCCTGTCCATGGGTTTTTAAATCACTTAGCTCCTGGATTTTTGTTGTTTTTGAAGCTTGAATGAAATTGTCCATTCCAGAGTGGGTGGCTTCCTGTGATGGTTTGGGATGGCAGCTTCTTAATTTAAATTCTATTCAAATGTCCATCAGGTGAAGTTGTAGGACATCATGTGCATGTTGAATCCATCTTTAAAAGAGCTGATTTTGGTGAGTAGCCCAGTTTAACTGGCCTGAGAGGTGTGAACTTGGATGCATTCATTGAAAAATTTTGGAATGGATCACCTAGCACTGGGAAAAGAGAACCTTCCTCTCAAACTGGCCCTGAGTCCTTCTCCAGCTGGATAATAATAACATGAGGAGGGTGTTGACTCTGTGGGGTGATCCCTGTGGTCACCTTCCTTTGGGACATGGCCTGGGTGAATCCTCCAAGGGGAAAGGTTGAGCTTTGGGATCCATTTGAGTTATTCCAGACCTCAAAGGTTAGTTCTGAACCTTAGAAATTTGCTGGAGTTGCACATCCCAGAGTGATCAGAGCTGGCAGTTGCCTCCTGGAAGGATCTGGGTTGGCTGAAGCAGGAGGGAAAGTGCCTTGGAAGGGCTCTAAAGCTGTTCTTTCCCAGTTAACTCCCACCAGAAAATGTGATTTTGGGCAAAATGAGAGACATTTCTCTGCCTCAGTTTCCCAGAGCATTTTGACTCTCAGGAGTCCCAGGACTGTTGCCTTGACACTTTTCTTCTGTGGATACCCCATCTCTCCTCCTCAAATTATGAAGCCCTTTCTCCTTATGACAATGTGTCTCTTTTCATCAGCAGGTTCAGAATTTCAGCAAATACCTGGTGCTGTCACAGGGTCCTTGGGTTTTGTGTCTCCAGGATGACATTAATTGGCTCAGATTGTGAAGCCTCCTCCCCAAGAATTCATTTGATTACACACCAGGCAGAGTTTGGTCACCCTGTACAGCCATTAATGTGCCACATTTGTGTGATTTCCTGAAGCAAAGAGGGCAGGGAGGGTGTTCTGTGTTCCAAGTGGCATTTGCAGTTCCCCACACCAGGGCCTGCATTTAAATTCATGCTCTGGATATCCATTTCCCAAATTTCCCCACTTCCCTTGCCTGTCTTTTGAGCTTTGCAGTCACCACAAAGGCAGAGGAGTTGTTGAAACCAGATTTGTCTGTGTTTTCTCCACATAAAACTCATGCAGCTGCCTGCAGGAGGTTGTTCCAAGTGTGCTGGAGAAAGCCAGACTGATTCTTTTTCCTGGAAACATTGGGTGCAGCAAATCCTCTCCACAGATCTCATTAGTGTTTTCATATCTCATTGTAATTACTTAATAATATAATACCAAAGCCTTGCTGCTCAGTAGCTGGATTTTTACACAATATCAAAAAAAAAAAAAATCCTATAAGTGATTGGGGGCCTCGAGTACATCTGTGCTCCTCTTTGGGGATTTTAATTGCACTGATCTGCAGTTGTGTGTGATTTAATTGTCATCAGGAGTTATTGGATGAGCTCCCTCTAAGCCCTGCATTCACTGCACCTCGGTGGCATCGAGGAATGTGGGAACAAATGGAACAAATGGCATTTCCTTTGTCTGCTTAATGAGTGTGGAAGTGATTTCAAATGGCCCCTTCCCTCACTGCAGTGATGGGGGATGTGTTCATAGGGTGGGGGAATGCTGTAATTCCAGTAAGAAGTGGTTTATGGCACTCAGGGCTGTGCCCTCAAAAGGGGAGATGCCAATTTGGCCTGACCCCAGTGTGAGCAGGGATGTGCCCTGTGGGTGGTTGGACAGAAATCAGTCTTGGCACCTTTCTTGCTGCCATGGAAATGTGAGGATTTATCTGGAGCTGGCTTTGAGTCATTGGAACCGTGAGCAGACAAAATTTAGAGTCTTCGAGAGTTCAGGAGCTGTGATGTGAAATGGAATCCCAGACTTGGAAAAACTCTCAAAGATCATCGAGTCCAAGTGTCCCCCAAGGCCACCAAGGTGCTGAAGGAGCCTGGAGCATCTCTGTGCCCAGGAGAGGCTCAGGGCAGAGGGGACACAGTGAGGGATCCCATCCATGGATCAGTGTCCAAAGGGAGATCCCAAAGGAGGAGCAGGGGCTGCTCAGGGATCCCATCCATGGATCAGTGTCCAAAGGGAGATCCCAAAGGAGGAGCAGGGGCTGCTCAGGGCCCAGCAGTGGCACCAGAGGAAGGGGCAGGGGCTGATCCCAGGAATTGCCCCTGGATGTGGGGCAGAGACCAGAGAGGGGCTGGAGGCTCCTCCCTGGGGACATTCCAGAGCCACCTGGACACTCCCTGTGCCCTCCCTGTGCTCTGGCAGTGGGACCAGTGACCCACTCTGGTCCCTTCCAACCTCACTTATCCTGGAATTCCATGAAAAACAGGACCTCCAAGAGACTCTGCTGCAAGGAGGGCAGAGATCCCACAAAGCCAAGCATACATTTGGATTTTTTCCCCATTTTTAGTGTTTTTTCCTGGCATTTGCAGCGTGGTGGGACAACCTCCTCCTAACAGCAGCTCTCCTGGCCAAGATTGGAGTATAAAAACTTCGCTGCTGTAAATTTTTTTTTTTTTTAAAATAATTCTTGTCTAGACCTGTGCTTTTAAGTCTGCTCTGAGCTTTAAAGCTGTGCTGGCAGAGCTCTGGGCTGGGCTGAGCCTCTGCCCCTGCCCTCCCAGGGGAGCCTGTCCCGGCAGGCCCAGCTGGAGCTGCAAAGGGTTTGCATTTTCTGTTTGTTTGTTCAAGTCCTTTTTATTCCTGGCACTGCTGCAAATCTCTGAAAATAAAAATTTTCTTGTGCTGGTAAAAATAAACTGGAGTTGATTTGGCTGCCTACCTGTGCTGACCAAGCTGGTGCTTCAAGGGGAGAAGTTTGGGGTGGGTTCCAGCAGAAGGTTTGCAAACAGTGTTTTTCAGAGTCAGGAGGAGGGGAAAAAGGAAAATCCTGCTGTTCCCTCCCCTGGATTTTTAATTTTTGCCTTTGTTTGCTTCTCTCAGCAAATCTGCAGCCACTTAACCTCTGCCATGCAAGGGCAGGACATGGAGGATTCTCAGAAATTCAGGATACACTGAGTTTCCACTTGCTGAAAGGACAGACTGTGACTCTTTGAGACACAAAAATGCTTTCCTGGATTACTGAAATTTGCTATTTTTAACACCAAAGTGATGCTGACTCAGGGGAGGAGCAGACAAACCCTCCCTTGAATTGCTCCTTTTTTTTTTTTTTTTAGAGAGTATCAAACCCATTCCTCCTCAAATCCAAGGTTTAAGCCTTGTTAAACTCAACCTAAAGCTTCAGGGGACATTTCTGTGCAGGGAGATGAACAGGCAGGAGCTGTGAGGCAGAGTCACACCAAGGTGACACTGAAACACTTGTCAGCAGCAGCAGGACGTGCTGTCCCTGTCCCCAAGCTGCTCTGAGGTGTTTGGTGACGTGGCTGCAGGATTGTCCTGGGGCAGGGCCCTGGTGGGGATCCCTGACTGTCTGCTGACACTTTGGGAGGTGACAAACCCCTGGTGATGCCAGGCACAGGTGAGGTCAGGGGGAGGGAATGTTGCTGGCCTGGTGTGACAGAGCTGCAGGGCTGGGGATTTGTGTCCCTCTGACAAAGGGGAGGGCAAGGCCACCAGTGCCCTGAGAGGAGCAGTTCCAGCTGGCCCAGCCTGGAGTGGGATCTGGACAGGTCATCAACAGCATTTTGGGCAAAATCCATCTGAGTGGGGGAGGGGAGCACCATAAACCCATCCCGAGGGAGGGACAGGATCATAAATCCATCCTGAGGGACACAGATGGTCATCATAAACCAAGGGATGGAGATAAACACCAAAAATCCATCCTGAGGGATGGACATAAACACCCAAAATCCATCCTGAGGGATGGACATAAATAAACATCAAAAATCCATCCTGAGGGATGGAGATGAGCACCAAAAATCCATCCTGAGGGATGGAGATCACCATAAACCCATCCAAAGGATGGGCATGATCACCATAAATCCATCCTAAGTGATGAAAATAAACACCAAAAATCCACCCTAAGTGCTGGAGATGATGACTGTAAACCCATCCTGAGGGATGGAGATGAACACCATAAACTCATCCCAAGTGATGAAGATAAAAAACCAAAAATCCATCTTGAGTGATGATGGACATGAGCACCATAAATCCATCCTGAGGGATGGAGATAAACACCAAAAATCCATCCTGAGGGATGGAGATAAATAAACACCAAAAATTCCATCCTGAGGGATGGAGATAAATAAACACCAAAAATCCATCCTGAGGGATGGAGATAAATAAACACCAAAAATCCATCCTGAGGGATGGAGATCCATCCCAAGTGATGAAGATAAATATCAAAAATCCACCTTGAGTGATGACATGAACATCATAAATCCATCTTGAGTGGTGGAGATCACCATAAATCCATCCTGAGGGATGGACATGAGCACCATAAACCCATCCCTAGTGATGAGCACCATAAATCCATCCTGAGAGATGGAGATGAGCACCATAAACACATCCTGAGTGTGGAGAACACCATAAACACATCCTGAGTGTGGAGAACACCATAAATCCATCCTGAAGGTGGAAGAGGGGATATTTTTAAATTTACTGAAATTCATTGGGATGCAAACCCATCCTGAACAAAGCTGTGGAACTTGGGAACCCTCGGATAAAAAGCCAAAATATGGGTAAAGGAAGGAGCAGCAATTCAGATGGATGGATTTCCTTATAGCAATCCCAGGACACATCCTTCAACCCCAGAGATCTCCCTGTCCCCTCTCCTGTCCCTCCAGGAGCCTCAGGAATGCAGCTGGACCAGGCCATGGCCAGCAGCCAGGGATTCCAGAGCAGTTCTTCCTGCTCTCCTGCCAGGGGGCATCCCCAGCCTTCCTGCCCTGCATTCCCATGGAGATTTTCACTTCCAGCAGCAAAATCCCTCTGGGACTCCCTCCTGTTATCAAATCAGGGAGCTGGGAGGAGCTGGAGTGACAGGGAGTCACCCAACCCTCAGCTTTCCTCTGCTTTTCCATTCCCACCGAGCTGTTCACCTTGAGTCCTGGGCAGCCTCACCCTTGGCACATTCCTTGCTCCTGGAATTGATTCCTGCAAGTGCTGCCACCAAATAAAAAATCCTCTCTGGGGTATTGCCATTGCCAGTTTGTTCTTTCAGCCCCAAGAAATTTGAGATGAACAAAGGGTGGATTCTGAAGAAAACACACATTCAAATCCCAAAATTCCAGCGTGCAATCCCAGGCTGATGGAAGATTTTAGGGATAAAAATACTGGCTTGTTGAAGTGACACCTGGCACCTGCCTCGTTGCCAAAGTGTGGCCATGCAGGAATGTTGTCCCCAACAGCTGGAAATGTCCCCAGGGTGGGGACACACCACCTGATCCCAACTTTTCTCTTGGAAAAACTCAAGGAAATGAGGTGTTGGAGCAGCAGGAAGACAGAAAAATCCCAGCAGGATTGGGATTTTCAGCCCATGATGATGGAGAATCCTTACAGCACTTTGGTCTGGCCATGGCACCAACCCCAAACCATTCCCAGGAAATTCTGGGATGGCTCCATTTGATCCCAAATCCAAAAGCCACGAGTCAAAGCTCTCAGTTCCACCCCTGGCTGCAGAAGGAGAAGCCTGCAGGGAGGTGGGTATTCCTCACTTTTCCCAGTTTTTTCCCCAGTTTTTCCCCAGATCCTGGAATGTCCCTGCCTCTGGATTCAATTCCTCCAAAACAAGAACCTGCAGAATTTTAATCCCATGGGGGGCTGTGAGTCTGGGGACAATGAGAGCATCCCATCCATCCCACTGCCAGTCTGAAATTCTGGTTTCTGGGAATTACCAGCCC
Organism: Muscicapa comitata; assembly: GCA_027123655.1. Taxonomy (NCBI): domain Eukaryota; kingdom Metazoa; phylum Chordata; class Aves; order Passeriformes; family Muscicapidae; genus Muscicapa; species Muscicapa comitata. Next base: position 1,065,415 of record JAOTIY010000771.1, read on the forward strand.
CCCCCCAGAGCACCCCTCCCCAGCTATTTTCACTGGGGTATTTGGAGTGGGTGGGATTTTTGCTGGCCATGTTCTGTGGCACCCCAAAGTGAGGTTGTTTACTGGCCATGAGCTGTGGTTAACATTCCACTCCTGGATATTTATATTCCCAGCCAAATTCAGAGCAGGATTCTGGAAAATGAGCAGAAGTAGGTGATGACTCAACAAGAGACCATTGGGTCATCCAAAAACTTTAGGAACTGCTCTGGAATTTTTTTTTTTTTTGGGATGCTGGGAGCTGACTATAATTAGCACCCACTCAAATCCTGCAAACAGCTACAAAAAAAAAATCAACTCTGATTTCCCTGAAATCCATCCTTGGGAATCTTTAGGGAAGGTAAAATCCACCCTGGAACATTTTAGGAATATTTAGGGAAGGTAAAATCCACCTTTGAACATTTTAGGAATATTTAGGAAAAGTAAAATCCACCCTGAAACATTTTAGGAATATTTAGGAAAGGTAAAATCCATCTTTGAGCATTTTGGGAATCTTTAGGAGAGGTAAAATCCACCCTGGAACATTTTGGGAATATTTAGGAAAGGTAAAATCCACTCTGGAACATTTTGGGAATATTTAGGAAAGGTAAAAATCCACCTTTAAACATTTGGGAATATTTAGGGAAGGTAAAATCCACCCTGGAACATTTGGGGAATAATAAGTAAAGGTAAAATTCACCTTTGAACATTTGGGAATATTTAGCAAAGGTAAAACCCATCCTTGAACTTTTGGGAATATTTAGGGAAGGTAAAATCCACCCTTGAACATTTAAGGAATATTTAGGGAAGGTAAAATCTACCCTGGAATATTTTGGGAATATTTAGGGAAGGTAAAATCCACCTTTAAACACTTGGGAATGAGCTCCCTCACCCTCCTTGTGCTCAGGGCAGAAAAACCCAATTTCCATCTCATGAATATGAATGAGAGAGCAGCAAACAGGGAGCAGCCAATCCTGGGATATCCTTAAACACAAAATCCTATTTTTTTTTTATTTTCCCCAGATAAATGGAGCAAGAAGCTGCAGTTGTTCAGCTCCCGTGGCAGGAGTTGGTTTTTTTTTTTTTTTTTTTTGGAGTTGCTGATGGGATCAAAGTGGATTTTCAAACACAAATTTGTAACTGATGCACAGGCAGTTCCTGCCAAGAAAATTCCAAATCAGAATTTTGGGATGAGGGAAGGACAGGAGGAGGGTTCTTGGTGGGGGGGGGATGGAATAGAAGGAAGTTTGGGTTTTTTTTGTTTTTGTTCAAGGAGGATTTTTAAGCCAAGGGTTTTTGGGGAGGAGTGACAAGGATTTTGGGAGGAATGAGAAGGTTTTTGGGAGAAATGAGAAGATTTTTAGGAGGAATGAGAAGATTTTTATAGGAGAAATGAGAAGATTTTTAGGAGAAATGAGAAGATTTTTAGGAGAAATGAGAAGTTTTTTATAGGAGAAATGAAGGGTTTTGGGAGAAATGAGAAGCTTTTTGGGAGGAATAAGAAAATTTTTGAGAGGAATGAGAAGGTTTTGGGAAGAATTAAAGGTTTTTGGGAAGAATGACAAAAGTTTTTGGGAGGAAAGAAGGTTTTTTGGGAAGACTGAGAAGGTTTTTTGGGAGGAATGAGAAGGTTTTTGGGAAAATGAGAAGGTTTTGGGGAGGAATGAGAAGGATTTTGAGAGGAATGGAAGTTTTTAGGAGGAATGAGAAGATTTTTAGGAGGAATTAGAAGTTTCTTGAGAAGAATGAGGAGATTTTTAGAAGGAATGAGAAGGTTTTTAGAAGGAATGAGAAGGATTTTGGGAAAGAAATGAGAAAGTTTTTGAGAGGAATGAGAAGGTTTGGGGAAGAATTAAAGGTTTTTGGGAAGAATGACAAAAGTTTTTGGGATGAAAGAAGGTTTTTGGGATGAAAGACAAGGTTTTAGGGAGGAATGAGAAGGATTTTGAGAGGAAAAAGAAAGTTTTTGAGAGAAATGAGAAGGTTTTGAGGAGGAATGAAGGTTTTTGGAAGAAAGGAGAATTGTTTTTTTTTTTGAGAGGAATGAAGGTTTTTGAGAGGAATGAGAAGATTTTGGGGAGGAATGAAGGTTTTTGAGAAGAATGAAAGTTTTTAGGAGGAATGAGAAGGATTTTGGGAGGACTCTGGCCATGGAGTGACACTCAGTGACACTTCAAGTGCTCTGGGATTTTTCTGGATTTTCTCCCTCTCTCCTCTTTTTTCAAAGCAATTTTTCACATTAAAAAAAAAAAAATTGAAATCAGTGAGAAGTTGGAAATTCGGGCTGAAATTCCCACTCAAAATGTGAGGGACACTTGGAGAGGACACAGCTTAGAGGGGTCACAAAAAGAGATTTACCCAAGAGGAGAAAACATCACCCAAAAAGAGATTTTTTTTTTTTTTTATCTCGTTTTGCCTCGGGTGAAATGGAGGCTGCCAGTGTTTATTTAGTTGCTAACAAGCATCGAGAGCCACACCCAGCCCAACAAAAACCACCTCCTGCTTCCTGCCTGACTCACTCAGCCCTGGGGCACTTTGGGATCACCAAACTCACCTGAAATGCAGGAATTAGAGCAGGAAAATCTGAATTTCCTGCCCTCCATCCCCATGATGGTTACAGTGAATTATGGGGGAGATTTGGGATCACAAACTGCACCAAACTCACCAGAAATGCAGGAATTAAATTAGGATAAACTGAATTTCCTGCCCTCAATTCCCAAATTTGTTACAGTGAATTATGGGGGAGATTTGGGATCCCAAACATCCCAAATTTACCTGAAATGCAGGAATTAGAGCAGGAAAATCTAAATTTCCTGCCCTCCATCCCCATGATGGTTACAGTGAATTATAGGGGAGATTATGGATCACAAACAGCCCAAATTTCTTTCAAATGCAGGAATTAAGTTAGGATAAACTGAATTTCCTGCCCTCAATTGTCAAATTTATTATAACCAATTATGGGGCTATTTGGGATCACAAACAGCCCCAAACTCACCTGAAATTCAGGAATTAAATCAAGAAAATCTGAATTTCCTGCCTTCAATTCCCAAATTTGTTATAGCCAATTATGGGGGAGATTTGGGATCCCAAACATCCCAAATTTACCTGAAATGCAGGAATTAAATCAAGAAAAACTGAATTTCCTGCCCTCAATTGTCAAATTTATTACAACCAATTATGGGGCTATTTGGGATCACCAAGAGCCCCAAACTCACTGGAAATGCAGGAATAATTCAGCTTTAAAGCAGGAAAAACTGAATTTCCTGTTCCTCCATTCCCAATTTTTTTATAGTTAAATATGGGGGAGATTTGGGATCCCAAACATCCCAAATTTACCTGAAATGCAGGAATTAAATCAAGAAAATCTGAATTTCCTGCCCTCCATCCCCAAGTTTGTTTTAGTCAATTATAAATTACATTCTAGTGCAGCTCCAGGCGTGATCCCAAAAGAAAATTTCCCTTCAGAAAAGCAGGAAAAAGCAGGAAAAGTTTCACCTCAGGACAGACAGACAGACGGACAGAGGGAAGGAGTTTCCCTCAGAAAAGCAGGAAAGGAAAGGTTCCCCTCAGGACAGACGGACAGAGGGACAGAGGGAAGGAGTTTTCTCCCAGAAAAGCAGGAAAGGTTCCCCTCAGGACAGACAGACAGACAGACAGACAGACAGACGGACAGAGGGAAGGAGTTTCCCTCCTCTCCAGGAATCCCAGTCAGTTCCCAGCCCAGCCCTGAAATCCAACACAAATCCCAGGAGAGGCTTTGCCTTCCTGACCTTCCACAGACGCTGATTTTGGGGGGAAAACTCAATTATTGCACCCTGGAAAAATCTGGTTTTGGGGGTAAAAAACTTTTATTTTCTCCAATATCCAACCTGGGCTGGGTTTGGGATTTGGGATTTGGGATTGGGGCAGGAGGAAACCCAGCTGGGCACCACCCAAAATTCAAAATACACAAAAATCCAGCAGAAAACTGCCAAAGGAGGGGATTGGAAATGTTACAAATTCATTTTCAGGTGTTATAAATTAATAGAATAATTAATTATTACATTATATAATTATAATTATAATGATAATATTTTAAATATTTTAAATATATTTCAACTATATTTAAATATATTTAAATATAATAATTATAATGCA
>JAOTIY010000771.1:1116531-1148997 GCA_027123655.1 Muscicapa comitata
TTATTCCAGTCCTTGCAGGGATAAATATCCAATATTATTGGGATAGTTATTCCAGTCCTTGCAGGGATAAATATCCAATATTATTGGGATAGTTATTCCAGTCCTTGCAGGGATAAATATCCAATATTATTGGGATAGTTATTCCAGTCCTTGCAGGGATAAATATCCAATATTATTGGGATAGTTATTCCAGTCCTTGCAGGGATAAATATCCAGTATTCTTGGGGTAGTTTTTTGGTCCTTGCAGGGATAAATATCCAATATCCTTGGGGTAATTTTCCAGTCCTTAGGATAAATATCCAATATTCTTGGAGTAGTTTTCCAGTCCTTGGGATAAACACCCCGTGCTCTGCTGCAGGCTGACCAGTGCAGTGGCCTCCAAGGCTTCCTGGTGTTCCACAGCTTCGGAGGAGGCACCGGCTCGGGCTTCACCTCCCTGCTGATGGAGCGGCTGTCGGTGGAGTACAGCAAGAAATCCAAGCTGGAGTTCTCGGTGTACCCGGCCCCGCAGGTGTCCACGGCCGTGGTGGAGCCCTACAACTCCATCCTGACCACGCACACCACGCTGGAGCACTCGGACTGCTCCTTCATGGTGGACAACGAGGCCATCTACGACATCTGCCACCGCAACCTGGACATCGAGCGCCCCACCTACACCAACCTCAACCGGCTCATCGGGCAGATCGTGTCCTCGGTCACGGCCTCGCTGCGCTTCAACGGCGCCCTCAACGTCGACCTCATCGAGTTCCAGACCAACCTGGTGCCCTACCCGCGCATCCACTTCCCGCTCACCACCTACGCGCCCATCGTCTCGGCCGAGAAGGCGTACCACGAGCAGCTCTCCGTGCCGGAGATCACCAACGCCTGCTTCGAGTTCTCCAACCAGATGGTGAAGTGCGACCCTCGCCGTGGTAAATACATGGCGTGCTGCCTGCTCTACCGCGGGGACGTGGTGCCCAAGGACGTCAACGCCGCCATCGCCGCCATCAAGACGCGCCGCTCCATCCAGTTCGTGGATTGGTGCCCCACCGGTTTCAAGGTGGGCATCAACTACCAGCCCCCCACGGTGGTGCCCGGTGGGGACCTGGCCAAGGTGCAGAGGGCTGTGTGCATGCTGAGCAACACCACGGCCATCGCCGAGGCCTGGGCCCGCCTGGACCACAAGTTTGACCTGATGTACGCCAAGAGGGCGTTCGTGCACTGGTATGTGGGGGAGGGCATGGAGGAGGGGGAGTTCTCCGAGGCCAGGGAGGACCTGGCGGCCCTGGAGAAGGATTATGAGGAGGTTGGAAGGGACTCGGCGGACGGAGAGGAGGAGGAGGGTGATGAGGATGAGTATTGACAAACTGCAGCCTGGCCTCGTGCTGATACTGAGAGACGGGGGCGCTGAGCGGTGATCAGAGCCCAGCTTGACTGAGCACTACATGTGCTCATTTTACATTGATTTTTTTTTACCATTTTGCATTTATCTTTTACCATTTTACATTGATTTTACCACTTACAGCAAGGCTGGTCGTATTTTACTGCAATCACCTAGACAAACTTTACGTCTCCACTCAGTAAAATCTGATTTCTCGTTAAGCCAGATTTGATTCAATCCTGCAGTCGGAGCTCTGTTTGCTCTTGCCAGGGTATCCTCGTTATCCTGATTAAACCTGCAGTGCTATCAGTCTCATTTGCATATTACCCATATCCACAGTCTTGGCCTCAGCTGCCATCCAATCCTGTCCCCAATTCCAATCTGGAGGTGCTGAAGGACTGGCCTGGACCTCAATGCCATGTTTGATGTATTAAACCTCCCCTGCTTGCATAGTTTGGGCTCACAGAGCTCCTCCTTAGCCTGGGTGCCTTGAGCTTTATCCCACTGCTGTTTATTGATGAGTGACGCTGAGTCAGGCCTAAGTTAGGCCTGACATCCCGCCTAGCCCGGTTCCTAATGCAGGGAATGCTGCCTGCTTTGGCTGGAATGGCAAACTCTTGCTCTGGCTTTTTCTTGTTAAAAGCACTTTGGAGTTAGAAATGCACCTGTAAACTTCTATGCAAATGGCTTTTTGTATATGAATAAAGAGGGGGTTTTATTTGTGGCTCGGAATTCCTTGGATTCACCCAGGGTGGTTTTGTGGGGAGATGTCCTGAGGAGAAGAGCAAATGCTGATCAGGGTGTGCTGGGAGAGAGTCATCAACCCTAATTAGTGCTGGGGAAGTGCCCAATATCCTGTGGGAATTTCTGTCTGGAGCTGGATGTGCTCAGGGAATTCCGTGTGGGAATCATTGTGAGTAGTGGGGAACACTTTTTGGTGGGGTTTGGCCTCCTCACCACCTTTGGTAAAGCTCAGGTGCTGCCTGAGCAAATCCTGGTGGTTGGGAAAGTGCTGAGGGTTTGGGAAATATTCCCAACACAGGGAAATCCAGCCAGGAATGGGGAGAGAGGAAGGGAGCTGTGTCTGATATTTGGGACAGGGAGGTGGAAGGATCCCAAAAACCCTTTGATGACCCTAAAAATCCAGCAGGAATGGAGATGGCCCCCTGGGAATTTCCAGACCCCTTGAGCCACCCCAAAATCCCCATCCCTGAGAAGATTCCAGGTCCAGCCAGGAATGAGAACAGGGAAAGGGAAGGGAGCTGTGTGCTGGGGATGGAGTCACCCCAGAAAGGAGAGGAGAGGGATTTTGGGGAAAATTCCAGAGTTTTTGGGGAGCTGGAACCTGCAATTCTCTCCACAAGAGGTGAATCCTCATTGAGTAACTTTGGGTTTATTTTCCTTACCTGGGAAGAGCAAAGCTGCTCCTGCAGAATTCCAGCCTGTGGGGATGTTCCCATCCACCATCCTTAATCCTGTTTTGTTCAGAATTAAGACCTCCAGCTCCATGGGGAAGACTTTGGCTTTTCATTATCCGTGGTTTAGAGTCAGGGAGGAAGGGGATTCAAAATTCAGGATTATTTGGGTTCAAAGAGCTGGAGCTGCTCTGGAGCTGGGACAATCCAAATTTTCATTTGAGTTAATTACTTTGTGCTGATACTAAATTCTCCAGAACCTTTTGTTAAATTGTTCTAATTAGGCCACTAATTCAGCGCTTGAATTTGAAATAAATTTTTAATTTAAAGGTTCAAATCTTTGCACTGGTGATGAGGGGGCTCAGTTTGATTAAGGAATTCCATGGGAAGATCTCCCTTATTCCCTTTATCCCTTCCCAACCTCCACACAGCTCATTTTTGTTCATTTTTACTTTCAGCTTGCTCAAATTTCGGTTTTGTTTTGCTTTTCCCCCGAGCTTTACTCACCCAGTAAAATCTGCAGGCTGAGCTTTGCCAAGGAGCTTGGTCACGCTTTTGCTTTTACATTAAATCCACTTTTTTCCAGCCATTCCCTAAGGAATCTTTAAACCACTCATTCCTGCTAAAGCAATCCCTGTCCTGCTGCCAGGGCTGGAAATTTCACTGGAATTGAGATGGGAATTCCAGTGCTCAGCCTCCTATAAAAAATCCCTCTCTCCCTGAAAAAATTCCTTCCCTCTGCTGCTGGCTGGCTGCTCCCAGACATGATGCAAGAATCCCTGGAAGCTGCAAAGGAGCTGGAAAAGGGGATTGAGCTTTTCCCTGGATTGCAGCAGGGCTGTTCCTCCTCCTCTGGGGACTCCCCTCACTCCCAGGGATCCAAGAAAAACAGCTGGGCAGGGAAAAAAAAAAAAAAAGGAAAGGGGAAAGAAAAGGAATCCAAGGGAAAAAAAAAAGGAAAAAATCCAAAGGAAAAAAGCTGGATCAGGCTAGAATTGAATATTCCCAATGCCATTTTTGCTTGGATGTTCCCAATCTCCTTTTTATGTGGATATTCCCAATCCTATTTTTGCTTGAATATTCCTAATCCCATTGTTACATGGATATTTTCAATCCTATTTTTCTTGGATATTCCCAATCCCATTTTTCATGGAAATTTCTAATCCCATTTTCACGTGGATATTCCCAATCCCATTTTTTCTTGGATATTCCCAATCTCATTTTTCCTTGGATATTCCCGGTCCCATTTTTATGTGAATATTTTCAATCCCATTTTTACATGGATCTTCCCAATTATGTTTTTATATGGATATTCCCAATCCCATTTGGGAGGGATCCATTTGGGAAGGATTCATTTGGGAAGGATTAATTTGAGAAGAGTCAATTTGGAAAGGATCAATTAGTGAAGAATTAATTTGGAGAGGGTAAATTTGGGAAGGATCAACTCATGAAGGGTTAATTTGGGAAGGGTTAACTTGGGAAGGGTTAATTTGGGAAGGATCAATTTGTGAATAATTAATTTGGGAAGGATCAGTTTGGGAAGGATCCATTTGGGAACTATCCATTTGTGAAGGATCAACTTGTGAAGGATTCATTTGGGAAAGGTTAACTTGGGAGAGGTTAATTTAGGAAGGGTTAATTTGAGAAGGATCAGTTTTGGAAGGATCCATTTATGAAGGATTAATTTGGAGAGGGTTAATTTGGGAAGGAAGGATCCATTTGGGAAGAGTTCACTTGGAAAGGGTCAATTTAGGAAGGATTAATTTGGGAATGATTCATTTGGGAAGGGTTAATTTGAGAAAGATTCATTTGAGAAGGGTTAATTTGGGAAGGATCCAATTGGGAAAGATCAGTTTGGGAAGGATTCATTTGGGAAGGGTTAATTTGGGAGGGATCCATTTGGGAAGGAAGGATTAATTTGGAAGGGGTTAATTTGAGAAGGATCAGTTTGGGAAGGATCCATTTGGGGAGGATCAGTTTGGGAAGGGTCAATTTGGGAGGGGTTAATTTGGGAAGGAAGGATCCATTTGGGAAGAGTTAACTTGGAAAGGGTCAATTTAGGAAGGATCCATTTGGGAAAGATCAGTTTGGGAAGGATTCATTTGGGAAGGGTTAATTTGGGAGGGATCCATTCGGGACGGAAGGATCAATTTGTGAAGGATTAATTTGGGAGGGATTAATTTGAGAAGGATCAGTTTGGGAAGGGTTATTTGGGAAGGAAAGATCCATTTGGGAGGGATCCATTTGGGAATGACTCGTTTGGGAAGGATTAATTTGGGAAGGAAAGATCAATTTGAGAGGGGTTAATTTGGGAGGGATCAATTTGGGAAGGAAGGATCCATTTGGGAAGGGTTAACTTGGGAAGGAAGGATTAATTTGGGAAGGATCAATTTGGGAGGGATCAATTTGGGAAGGATTAATTGGGGAAGGATTAATTTGGGCAGGAAGGATCCATTTGGGAAGGGTTAACTTGGGAAGGAAGGAAGGATTAATTTGGGAAGGATCAATTTGGGAGGGATCAATTTAGGAAGGATCAATTTGGGCAGGAAGGATCCATTTGGGAAGGGTTAACTTGGGAAGGAAGGATTAATTTGGGAAGGATCAATTTGGGCAGGAAGGATCCATTTGGGAAGGGTCTGCCCGGGTGCCAGCTGTGGGTGGGACTCTTCCGCTGGGATGCAGCTGGGGAGGGAGGATCCCCCTCCATCCCTGCCTCGGCTCATCCCTCCCCACTTCCCGGGAATTCCCTTCCCTGAAGGGGAGGACAGGGAGGATCCACCGGGAGCTCCAGGTGGGTAATTTGGGTTTCCAGCCTCTCCCACAGGGCTGGGATGTTCTCCCTGCCCAGCCAGGAGCTGGGAAAGGATCCCAAGCAGGAGGAAAAGCTCTTCCCAACCTGGACCAGGCCTTCCTGGGCATCCCAGCAGGAAATCTCTCCCAGATTTCTGCTCAAAGCAGAGATTCCTCCCTTGGCTCTGAGCAAATCCCTCCTTCCAAAGGGCATCCCAATGGCTGAGCCTGGAAAACCTGGGGACACCTGGACGTGGAGCAGGTGTGACCTTGTTCTTCCCGTGCCTCAGTATCCCTGGGTGGAAAACGCCTGCGAGAGCACTGAGTGATAAAATTCCATAAAACCCAAGATTCCAGCAGGTTGCAATGGGAAAAGAGCCACCCCCGTGCACCCCTGGAGCTGAGACAGGAGGTCACTGTCCCTCTGGTGACTCTCCAGGACACTTCCAACCCTCTGGCTGTCCCTTGGTGTCCCCCCTGGAATGTCCCCATGGCCATACCCTGGATGGGCCAAATTCCTTCCCCAAATTTCTCCCCCAAATTTCTCCCCACCTCCCAAACCTGCTGCACACAGGGATGAGGGAAGAGGTGGAATTTCAGTGGGGCTGGGAGGTGGAGGGTTTAGAGGAAGGGATCAGCATTCCAAGGGGAAGTGTGGGAGTGTAGGGGGCTGGGAAAGAGCAAGATGAGCATGGATGGTCTGTGGATGGACAACTGAACTGGACCAGCTGGAAAACTGGGATTCAGTGGGAAATTGAGAAGGGACAGGTGGGAATTTGTGGTGGGACCCAGGATGGGTGTGGAGCAGCCACGGAGCTACCTGGGGATCCATGGGGTGACCCTGGCCAGGAACCATCAGGGGACACCAGGGGACACTGGGGCCATGGGGTGGCCATGGCCAGAACCCATCAGGAGACACTGGGACCATGGGGTGACCCTGGCCAGGACCCAACAGGGGACACCAGGGGACACTGGGGCCATGGGGTGGCCATGGCCAGAACCCATCAGGGGACACTGGGGCTGTGTGGGTGACCCTGTCCAGGACACCAGAGCCCATCAGGGGACACTGGGGCCATGGGGTGACCCTGGCCAGGACCCATCAGGGGACACTGGGGCCATGGGGTGACCCTGGCCAGGAACCATCAGGGGATACCAGGGGACACTGGGGCCATGGGGTGGCCATGGCCAGAACCCATCAGGGGACACTGGGGTTGAGTGGGTGACTCTGGCCAGAGCCAATCAGGGGACACCAGGGCCATGAGGTGGCCATGGCCAGAACCCATCAGGGGACGCTGTGGCCATGGGGTGACCCTGGCCAGGACTCATCAGGGGACACTGGGGCCATGGGGTGACCTGGGCCAGGACCCACCAGGTGACACTGGGGCTGAGTGACCCTGTCCAGGACCCCAGAGCCCATCAGGGGACACTGGGGCCATGGGGTGACCCTGTCCAGGACCCATCAGGGGACACCAGGTCCGTGGGGTGGGAGGTTGATGCTGAAGGTGCTGAGGAGGAGGAACTGGGAAATCCCTCCTGAGGTTGTCCCTTTCCCCTCCCATGGATTGGTGGCTGTGGCAGGGACAACTCATGGAGGATTTGGGATGGGGATGAGGCTGAGCTGGGGGAGATTTTGGAATCCCTACAACCCCAATGGAGCAGGAAATGGAACAACAAATCATTGGAAACTCCAGAGATCGCAGCTTTAATCAGGAACCTTCCCCTGCTGGGGACAGGAACCTCTTCCCTGCGCATGGAAACGTCCGGAAGGAACGGCGGGGGAGAGCGGGGAGGAGACGAGGGGAGGAGAAGGAACACGGGGTCAGAACCGGACAGCGCTGATGCCACGCCGGCCATCAGCCCCTCTGGAGGTGCCTGGTCACTTCCTCCGGCCGATCTGCGCCATCAGGTGCGCGTTGGCCGCCGCCTTGGCCCGCAAGTTCTTGGCCTTGGCGATGTTGAAGAGGATGTTCATGATGTTGGTGGGGACGTCGAGCGACAGCGTCACCTTGGTGCGCCGGTCGCTCTTGGCCCGGTTCTGGTGGCTCTTGCCCTTCCCCTGCGCCTGGGACACGTATTGGTTGTGGCCATCCCCTGGGAATGTCCTTTTCCCAAGCTCTTCCTCCTCCCCGTCCTCCTCCTCGGACGCCTCCTCCAGGGACGGCGACTGGCGCTTGTCCAGGACGGCGTTTTCCTCGGCGTGGATCTTCCGCGCTTCCGACAGGGCGGCGTTGAGGCAGCTGAAGATGGAGGCGGCGCTGGACAGGCTCAGGGCGCGGCCGGTGCCGGTGGCTCCCAGCAGGACGAGGAGGAGCAGCAGCCTGGGGTGGGACATGGCCCTGGGGAGGGCAGAGAGGGCCGTGAGTGGGATCCAGCCTCTCCTTGGCCCGTCCCAATCCCTCGGCTCCCCTCCCGGCGCTCTCGGGGTCACCTCCCAGCTTCCGTCTGAAGGTTTGGATGGGTGGGAATGTGACCCCCAGCCCGTGGTTTTGGGGTGCTGGTGGGAGGGGGGGTGTCCAAGGAGCTTTTCTTTCATGGAACTTTCATGGAGAGGAGAATTTGGCCTTTCCTTCATGGAACTTCCACAGAGGTGAGGATTTCGCCTTTGCTTCCAGGGAGCTTCCAGGGAGCTCCCACGAGAGGAGAATTTGACGTTTCCTCTATGGAACCTCCATGGAATTTCCATGGAGAGGAGAATTTGGCCTTTCCTTCATGGAACTTCCATGGGACCTCCATGGAGGGGACGATTTGGCCTTTCCTTCATGGAACTTCCATGGAACTTCCACAGAGGAGAGTATTTGGCCTTTGCTTCCATGGAACTTCCATGGAGAGGAGAGTTTGGCCTTTCCTTCCTGAAATTTCCATGGAATTTCCATGGAGAGGAGGATTTGACCTTTCCTTCATGGAGCTTCCATGGAATTTCCATGAGAGGAGGATATGGCTTTTCCTTCATGGAAATTCCATGGAATTTCTATGGAGAGGAGGATTTGACCTTGCTTCCATGAGAGGAGGATTTGGCCTTTCCTTCATGGAACTTCCATGGAATTTCCATGGAGGGGACGGTTTGGCCTTTCCTTCATGAAACTTCCATGGAATTTCCATGGAAGGGAAGTTTTGGCCTTTGCTTCCATGGAGCTTCCATGGAACTCCCATTAAAGGAGGATTTGGCCTTTCCTTCATGAAACTTCCATGGAATTTCCATGAGAGGAGGATTTGGCCTTTGCTTCCATGGAACTTCCATGGAGAGGAGAGTTTGGCCTTTCCTTCATGAAACTTGGAGCTTCCATGGAGAGAATGATTTGGCCTTTGCTTCCATGGACCTTCCATGGAATTTCCATGGAGAGAAGGATTTGACCTTTCCTTTATGGAGCTTCTATGGAATTTCCATGAGAGGAGGATTTGGCCTTTGCTTCATGGAACTTCCATGAGAGGAGGATTTGGCCTTTCTTTCACGAAACTTGCGTGGAGCTTCCATGGAGAGAATGATTTGGCCTTTGCTTCCATGGACCTTCCGTGGAATTTCCATGGAGAGAAGGATTTGACCTTTCCTTTATGGAGCTTCCGTGGGATTTCCATGGAGCTTCCATGAGAGGAGGATTTGACCTTTCCTTTATGGAGCTTCCATGGAATTTCCATGGAGGGGAGGATTTGGCCTTTCCTTCATGAAACTTGCATGAGAGGAGGATTTGGCCTTTGCTTCATGGAAATTCCATGGATCTTCCATGGAGGGGAAGATTTGGCCTTTGCTTCCATGAAACTTCCATGAGAGGAGGATTTGGCCTTTCCTTCATGAAACTTGCATGGAACTTCCATGGAGAGAATGATTTGACCTTTCCTTTATGGAGGTTCCATGGAATTTCCATGGAGGGGAGGGTTTGGCCTTTCCTTTATGGAGCTTCCATGGAACTTCCATAAAGAGGAGGATTTGGCCCTTCCTTCATGGAAATTCCATGGAGATGAGGATTTGGGAATCTTGGCCCTGTGCCCCACCAGCTCCATCCAGGATCCTCCTATGAAATATGGTCAATTTTGGGTCAATTTTGGGTTTTTTTGGGTCTTTTTGGCCCATTTTTGGGGCTGTAAATCCCTGGATAACTCTCCTGCTCCACAAACCCTTCCCAGCTCCCCTTATCCCCACCTGACCTCTCCAAAAATCCACCAAGGATCTCCCGTGGGGCTTTTCCCCATTCCCAGGATGGAAAAATGTCCCCAAACATCCCTGAGGCCACACAGCTCTCCAAGCACCTGGAATCCTGCTGGAATTCCTAAAAACCTGGAATCTGCTGGAATTCCTAAAAATCTGGCATCCTGCTGGACTTTCCAAAGCTCTGGAATCCTGCTGGAAGTCCTAAAAACCTGGAATTCTGCTGGAATTCCCCAAACCCCGGGATCCTGCTGGCATTCCCAAAAACCTGGAATTCTGCTGACATTCTCAAAAACCGGGAATTCTTCTGGAATTCCCAAAAACCTGGAATTCTGCTGCAATCCCCAAAACCCTGGAATCCTGCTGGAATTCCCAAAACCTGGAATTCTGCTGGACTTCCCAAAACCCTGAAATCCTCCTGGAATTCCCAAAACCCGAAATCCCGCTGACATTCCCAAAACCCTGGAATTCTGCTGCCATTCCCAATCTTCTGGCCCCATCTTGTGGCCAGCGCCTCTCACGGCAATTCCCGGCTGGGGAAAGTTCCCAGGGATTTTGGGGACTGGAATTCCAGCCTGGATTTTGGGGACTGGAATTCCAGCCTGGATTTTGGGAAAAATTTGCTGCTTTTATTCCCATGGGGATTTGCAGGATTTCTTGGGAATGTCCCTGGGAATGGGGGATCCAAACTCAATCCATGCTCCGGGTTCTGGCACCTGCTGAGCCAAATCCCTGAAATTGCCCTTCCAATTTGGGAAGTTTTATTCCCTAAATTCTGCCCTTTTCCATCCCTTGGAGAGAGAATTTTGGGAATGTCTTTTCTCCTTAAATTTTCCCTTTGTTGTTCCCCAGAGTGGGAATTTTGGGAAGTTTTATTCCCATTAACTCTTCCCTTTATTGTCCACAGAGGGAGAGATTTGGGAATTTTCATCCTCTCAATTCTGCCTTTTGCCATCCCTTGGAGAGGGAATTTTGGGGAGCTTTATTATCTTAATTCTTCCCTTTTCCATCCTTTGGAGAGGGAATTTTGGGAAGATTCATCCTCTCAATTCTGCTTTTTGCCATTCCTTGGAGAGGGAATTTTGGGCAGCTTCATTCCCTCAATTCTGCTCTTTGCTGGTTCTTGGAGGGGGAATTTTGGGAAGATTCATCCCCTTAACTCTTCCCTTTTCCATCCCTTGGAGAGGGAATTTTGGGAAGGTCTCTTTTCCTTCAATTTTCCCATTGCTGCTCCTCAGAGTGGGAATTTTGGACAAGTTTATCTCCTAAGTTCTGCCTTTTGCTGTCACTTGGAGAGGGAATTTTTGGACAGGTTTATTCCCATTAATTCCTCCCTTTCCCATCCTTTGGAGAGGGAATTTTGGGAAATTTCATCCTCTAAATTTTCTGCCTTTTGCCATTCCTTGGAGAAGGATTTTTGGGCAGGTTTATTCCCTGAACTCTGCCCTTTATTGCCCAGGGAGGGGGAATTTTGGAAATTCTCAAAATTCTAAACTCTTCCCTTTTCCATGCCTTGGAGAGGGAATTTTGGGCAACTTTATTCCCTTATTTCTGCCCTTTGCTAGTTCTTGGAGGGGGAATTTTGGGAAGATTCATCTAAATTCTGCCTTTTGCTGTCACTTGGAGAGGGAATTTTTGGACAGGTTTATTCCCATCAATTCTTCCTTTTCCATCCCTTGGAGAGGGAATTTTGGGAAGATTCATCCTCTCAATTCTGCCTTTTGCCATTCCTTGGAGAGGAAATTTTGGACACATTTATTCCCTTAATTCTGCTCTTTTCCATTCCTTGGAGAGGGAATTTTGGGAATGTCTCTTCTCCTTAAATTTTCCCATTGCTGCTCCTCAGAGTGGGAATTTTGGGCGGATTTATCCCTTTAACTCTGCCCTTTGCTCTCCATGGAAAAGAGGAGAGATTTGGGAGGTTCATTCCCTTAACTCTTCCCTTTTCCATCTTCCCAAGGGGAGATTTGGCCTTTCCAAAATCCTTCCCTCAGGATTTGGGGGAGCTGCTCCATTCCCACTCCTGTTCCTCCCCAAAAATCCATCCCCTCCACCCTTCCCTGGCTCTGGGTGGGACAGGAGCAGCCCTGGAATTCCAGGGAAAGCTTTTCCTGCAGCATCAAGGAAGGAAAATCCTTTTCAGGCACTCAACCTCCACAGGGGATCATTTAGGACCCCAAAATCTCCTTTCCTCCAACCCCAAATTCGGGGCACATTTGACCATTTCAACACGAGGGTATCCCAGGAATTAATTTTTCTTGAGGAAAAAGGGGGTGGAGATTTGGGAGCAGCGATTTTTCCATGTGATCCAAGCCTGAGACTCCCGAAGGATTTAGGATGAAGATTTCTCCCACCCCAAAATTCCCTTTTTTTTTTTTTTTTCCCCAGCTGTGTTTCACCTCCCCCCCCTCAGCAAATTTCAGGATGGGGATGCTCGGGATGTGAATTTAGGGAATTGGGGATTTTCCCACCCCAAATCCTGGATGGGGAATGGGAAATTCGCCAGAATCCCCTCCAGATTCCCCGTCTGGAATCTCGGAGCAGCATTTTCACCTCTGACTGAAACCAGCGCCTTTTCCTGGGGTTTTCCCAGCTTTTCCTGCTCCACGAAACTCTGGGAATCTCAGCTGAGCTGAGGGAAAGGCAGAAGGAGGGGAAAACGCGGCTGAAAACATCCCCACCCATCCCTGCTCCTCGCCGGGATGGATAAAAAAATCAAAGGGAAAAAAAAGCAAGGAAAAAAAAACCTGATTTTTTTTAGGATTTGGTTTATTTTTGCCGGGGGAGGGGGGGGGTTGTGCCTCAACGCTCCCGGGAAGTTTTTATGGAGCAGGAAAAAAAAGCTGGAATTGGGAATAGCTGCTTTCTTAAAAAAAAAAAAAAAAAAAAAAAAAAAGATTTGAAGAAATGCGAATTAAAGCCGCGCTGCCGCAGGGCGACCTGCGAGAGCCGCTCCTCCCGCTGGGAATTGCTGGGAATGTTTTCCAGGAATTTTTTTTTCGGGATGCTGCCGAGCCGAAAGGAGAAATCTCCCGCTTGGCTCCAAAGGAGAAAAAAACGCCCCTGGAAAAAAAAAAAACAAACGCTCCGGAAAAGCGGGATCGGGGATTTGCTGGAGATGGAGCCGGAATTTTCCCTGTTCCAAAGTAAGTCTGGGATAAAACTGTGGGTGGGACCTTCTTCAACTCCTCTTCCCTAAGGAGCTTTTCCCGGCGCTGATTCCCAAAAATCCAGGGAATTGGATCGCTCTGCTCCCCATCCCTGCAGGGATTTATCTCCCTAATTTTCCTTTTCCCAACATTTCCCAACCATTCCCACGCTGCCTATTCCCATCTGCCTCCCAGAATTGCTGGGATAATAATAAAAAAAATATTTTTCTTCGGAGGGAGGGCGAGAGGAATTTGGAATCCTGTGATATCAAAATATCTTTCATTGCTTTTCCCTACCCTGCCTATTTTTTTTTCCCCCCAAAAAAACCCCCAAAAACCTGGAATCTGTTTTCCCAAGGAAAATTTCCAAGGAATATTTAAAGTTTCTGCACTCACCTGCTTCTGCTGGATCTTGGGATGGGAAGGATTTGCTGTGGAATCACTGCCAGGAAAGAAGCATCAGGAGCCTTTCCCGAACTTCTCCTCCCTGATTTTTATATTTTTTATATTTTTTATTATTATTTTTTTTTTTTAGGGACTGGGATATTTTTTTTTTCCTCTCTCTGGAAACCTTTCCCCGCTCCCTGGTGTATTTATAAAAAAATCAGGGATCACGGGGTTAGAGTCGTAATTCCAGACGTGGAGCCTTGTCTTGGGAATGATTTCATTAAAATGAGATCAGAGCGAGCCGGTGACGTCACGGAGGGAAAAAACCGGGAATGGGGGGAGGGGGAAAAGACGTCGGATCCCAAAATCTGGGAAGAGTCACCCCAAAGTGGGGCTGGCGTCAGTGCCGGGATTTTGTAGGATTTTTGTCCCCGGGGTTTTGGGGGAAGGGATTTTTGAATTCCAAAGGTTTTTCCAGCTCTGGGGAGGGATTGATGTTATCCCAAAAAATGGGGTTTTATTCCCAGAGTGGGGATTTAGGAGGGTTTTCCCTGTTTTTTCCCCCATTTCTAGGGGATTTTCTCTTCCCATTCATGCAGGGAAATCCCTGGGAAATGGAAATTTTGGGAAAACTTCTTCCAGGATTTAGAACAATCCAAGAGGATGGGAAGGACGAGGTGTGGGATGAGGGGGAAAAAAAAAAATAAAAAAAGCTCCAATTCCCTAAAACTCCAGCAGGATTAACTTGGATCACCCCAAAACAGCAGCCAGGTGGGAAAAATTCCCAGTTTGGGCTCCCAGCACTGGACTGGTCCCAGTGCGCCCAGAAACTCCTGGAATCCCCCAAGGGCTGGGAGCAGGAGAGGATGGGGGTGGAGATTTGGGAATGGGATTGGGATGGAGATTTGGGAATGGGATTGGGATGGAGATTTGGGATCAGGATGGAGATTTGGGAACTGGGATGGAGATTTGGGAATGGGATTGGGATTTTGGAACTGAGATTGGAATTTGGGAACTGGGATCAGGATGGAGATTTGGGAACTGGGATTGGGATGGAGATTTGGGACCAGGGATGGGGATTTGGGAACTGGGATGGAGATTTGGGAACTGGGATGGAGATTTGGGAACTGGGATTGGGATGGAGATTTGGGAACTGGGATGGAGATTTGGGAACTGGGATTGGGATTTTGGAACTGAGATTGGAATTTGGGAACTGGGATCAGGATGGAGATTTGGAAACAGGGACCAGGGATGGGGATTTGGGAACTGGGATGGAGATTTGGGAACTGGGATCAGGATGGAGATTTGGGAGCTGGGATCAGGATGGAGATTTGGGAACAGGGATTTTTCCATGGGATCCAAGGAAAATCTCAGCTCCCTCCAAAGGGTCCCACCATGGATTTGTGGCCGGATTCTCCCGGAGGCTCCAGCACCAAATGACCCAAATTTCCTTTCTGAAACTTCCTTGGAAAAGGAACTGCCGAGCTGGAGGGGAGCAGTTTTCCCTGGGAATGAGGCAGATCCTGCTAAAACCGGGGAAAATCCATGGAGAAACCCCTGGAGGCAGCAAAAACTCGGGGTGGGCTCAGCTTTAGGGTGGGGAGATGTTCCCACTCCCGGCCTGGAGAGAAGGAGCCAAAATTGTGGGAATTCCTGGATGAGGATCCAGGATCTGAGCTGGGAGCTTCCCTCTGGCTCCAAACTTTGGGAATTCTGCCCAGTCAGGATCCAACTCTCCAGCAATTCCTTCCTTTCCCACCTCAGTTCGGAGCTTCCTGGGATGAGCTTTTGTTTTCTCTCCTTCCCTGAATCCTGGGAGGGAATTTTTTCCCCCAAATGTTTGGAATTTTGGAGCAATTTCTGGGAAAGAAAAACTCCCAGGCGACATCAACACAAGGAGCTGGGAGGGAAAAAATCCATTTTTCCAAGGAAAAGGATCAGGGCACAGGACTGAGAGACTTTTCCACCTCTGGATCCGATCCTGAGGTGTTTTCCTGAATTTTATTCCCCCACAAATTTATTTTCCCACAAAATGCTTTGCTGGGAAGGGAAAATGTCCTTGTGGGAAGCTCCAGACATGGAATTTTCCACGTTTCAGACGGAATGGAATTTTCATGGTGGTTTTATTAAGGAAAAATAGGGAAGAGAAGGCAGGAAAAAAAAGAAAAAAAAAAGGAAAAAAAAAAAAGAAAAAATAAGAAAGAAAAAAAAAAAAAGAAAAAAGGAATTTCCAGGTTCATCCCTTAAAAAGCAAATCCCATTTTTTTTTTTGGCTGCCACAGTTTGGAATTCCCCACCCTGGGAGCAGCAGGGAGGAGAATTTGCTGCAGGAAATTTGTATTTCCAAGGGGAAAAATTCCAGAAAAATATCCCTAGGGAAGGAGGGAGGCACCCACAGGATGTGGAGGGCTCAAACTTCCCAAAAATTTCCCTGAAAAGTCCCAAATTTATGAAAAATGCAGGATGTGAGGAGGTTTGGAGCCCTTTTCCCACCTCTCCTCACCTTTGCTGGAGCTGAATTTCCTGGGGTGAATCATTGCTTGGAGCTCGTTAAAATTTCATCTCCACAAATCCAGGGAAAAATCAGGGATTTGGGGTCATTCCACCCCAGGGATTTTGAAAACCAAAAAATAAAATCCTAAATCCCAGGAGTTTTGCCAGGAGATCCCAGCTCCAGAATTCCATGGAGGATTTTTTCCATGTGGCTTTTTCCCTTTTTTCCCCCCCCCTCAGTTTTTAGGATTTAATTCACATTTTCCAGGCTGTGGAAGGAGGAGGATTTCCCTGGGAAATTCCCAATTTCCCTAAAATCCTACAGCGAACCCTTCCTCTGCCCTGAGGCTGATTTAGGGGATTTTATGGGATTTCTCTTCCCGAAAATCCCAATTTTTGGGGGTGATTTTCCCTCCTCCTGACAGCTCAAATCCATAAAGTTTTCCCAAGGTGGCCAAATATTGGAAAACTCCATCCAAAGGGAAGGGAAGAGCTGGGAATACAAAATCCTGAATAATTATTTTGCCTTTTTTTCTCATTTTTCCACCTTTTCCAAGGGGATTTGCATCCCTGGATTTCCATGAAGCTCTCTGTGTTTCATCTTCCTGGGAATGAATTAAATCAGTTCAATTCATTAATAAAATTAATTAAAGCCTGGAGCTTTGGATGCCAATGGAATGTCAGGAAAGCTCCTTGGGATGAACTGGATTTGGGATACTTTGGAAATTCCCAAAAATCACTTGGGCCAAACCCAAAAATCCAACTCCATGGAATTAAATTTGGATTTTGCTGCTTTTCCTCCAAAGGAATGGGAAGGAAAAAAAGCGATGGAAGAGGAAAAACAATCCCAAATTCTCCCAATTTTCCTGGAATTTTAATGTTTTTTTCCCTTTATTGCATCTCCTGCTCCTTTTCCAAAGGGATTTTTGCACCTCCCTGGAAATGCAGGCAAAATTCCTGGTTGGAAAGGAAAAAAAATTCCAGGAAAACGTGAAGGGAGCCTGGATCCTCACCCAGACTCCGGGAATTTGCCCTGATTTTTTTGTGTCCCAACCAAAAATCTGCTTTTATCCCGAAGATCTGAGTCTTGGAGGAGCTGCTCCTGCTTTTTCCTGCATCCAGATGTGGGATCTGATCCCACTGCTGAGGCTGGGAAATTTCTGGGAATGTTTCATTCCCTCCACGTGGTTTTGCTGCTTTTCCAGGATTTTTTTTTCTGGGATTTTCCAGGTGCCAAAAGGAGCAGGACAAAGAGCCCAAGGTGGGATTTTCCTTTGGTTTTCCAGGGGCAAACCCATCCTGATTTTTCCCCCCTTGCAGAGCTGCCTGGTTTTCCAGGCTTTTCCAAGGATTTTTTTGCTTTCCCAGGGATTTTGGGATGAAATTCCAGCCTTGGAATGGGAGCAGGGATGGGAATTCCCTGTGGGTTCAGGGATAGAGCTCCTGCTCCAAACTGGGATGGGGATTTGGGAACGGGGATGAAAATTTGGGAACAGGGTGGAGATTTGGGAATGAGGGTGAAGATTTGGGAAAAGGGGTGGGGGATTTTGGGAGCAGGGATGGGGATTTGGGAACAGGGATGGGGATTTGGGAACAAGGACAGGGATGGAGATTCTGGGAACAGGGATGGGGATTTTGGAATAGGGGAGGAAATTTTGGAACAGGGATGGGGATTATTTGGGAACAGGGTGAAGATTTGGGAACAGGGATGGAGATTTTGGGAACAGGGATGGAGATTTTGGGAACAGGGATGAGGATTTGGGAACAGGGATGGGGATTTGGGAACAAGGACAGGGATGGGGATTTGGGAACAGGGATGGGGATCTGGGAACAGGGATGAGGATTTGGGAACAGGGATGGGGATTTGGGAACAGGGATGGAGATTGGGAATGGGGATGGAGATTTGGGAACAGGGATGGGGATTTGGGAACAGGGATGGGGATTTCACCCCCAAAGGACTGTGGATGGCAGGAAAAGCCCCCGGAGAGGATGGAGGGGTCACGGAGGGTTTTCCAAGATTTAGGCCGGGCTGGATTAGGCTCATCCCAAACCCAGGATAATGGGAAGTGTCCCTGCCCTTGGGATGAGCTGCAAGATCCTTTCCAACCAAACCATTCCACAGCTCCAGGATTAAATCCAGCCCTTTAATTCCTCCCACTGTAAAAACCCATAATTAACAACCCCAATTCCAGCTGGGAACACCACGAGCCGTTTCCAGGGCTGCTTTTCCATCTGACAGGATTTTGTCAGCTCCTTCCCGAGGTATCCAACCCAATCCCCCGGCACATCCAGGGGCCATTTCAGGGCTGCCTCATTTCCCAATTACCAAATTATCCCAACCCAGCCTCTCCTCCCTCTCCATCCCTGCTCCTTTGTCGGGGTTGCTTAGGAACCGCTGCGGACACCGGGAGGGATTCCAGATTCCCTGGCTGGAAGCAGCAGGAATCTCCTCCTGGAAAGGGGCTGGATCCCAAAATTATGGATCTGAGCCTTCAATTCCTCTCTCTTTTCAAAGTTTCCCTCAAACCCAGAGCAGACAAACCTCACATGAGATTTTTTTTTTTTTTTTTCTTTTAATGGATTGTGGAGAATTCAAGGATTTTTTTTTCCCCAGAAGTCTCCAGGCAGAGGGAATTCTGAGAGAGGAATATTTTCCTTGGAAGGCTGGGATCAGCCACAGCTCCTGCCCTGCTTGGAGCAGGGTTTGCTTTCCTGCCAGGGCCCATTTTCCCTGGGAGACGAGGGAAAATCCACACAAACTGATCCCAAAATCCCTGGATCTGGCAGTGGAAGCCAAGCTGTGCTTCCAGAAGTTTTTCCCATTGAACCCCTGGATGAGGTGAGACTCCAATCCCAAATCCATGGATTTGCATCAGCGCTGGAGCCACAAATCCCAACAGGACACCATCCAAAACCCCTCTTCATTTCCAAATCCCATGAGGATTTTCGAGCTTTAATCCCAGATTTCCACTGCTCAGCTTTGCTTTTTCCAAGGGCCTTTTTCCAAAGGATGTTCAGGAATTTCCTGGAGCCCTAAAACCTCTCCCCCGACTCCCACACTGAAATAATTCCAAGGAACTCGATGAGACTGACCTGACATTTCCAGGGAAATGCCAGAGGCTCCATTCCCAGAATATTTTGGACCTTCCAAAGCCTGGATGGCAAATCCATAGGGAACATTTGATTAATCCAAGGGGGGATTAAAAAAAAAAAATTCCAGTTCTCAGTTTCTCTGAGATTTCTTTGATGGGAATTTAAGCTGGGTTTAATCAACCTTAGTCCTGCTTAGAATCCCTTTTACTGGATTTCCACACCTCTTATTGGATTCCCACAAGTTGCAGCTCCGAGCTCCTCCAGGAATTGGAAGTGGAATTTTTTAGGGAGAAGCCTGGCTTGGATCCCTCCGTTTTTCTTGGAGATTTTGGGATGGCTCCTTTTAACCTGCTCAGGGAATTCCCAAATGGAGGAGAAGGTGGGAATTCCTAAAGGTCACAGGGAATTCCCAAGTGGAAGAGAAGGTGGGAGTTCCTAAGGAAGGCCCCAGGGGATTCCCAAGTGGAAGAGGAGTTGGGAATTCCTAAAGGCCCCAGATAATTCCTAAAGGCCATGTGGAATTCCCAAGTGGAAGAGGAGTTGGGAATTCCCAAAGGCCCCAGATAATTCCTAAAGGCCACGTGGAATTCCCAAGTGGAAGAGAAAGTGGGAATTCCTAAAGACCCCAGGAAATTTAGGACCAGGCCAAAAGGAACCCACCCACCTGATGCAGCTGGAAAAACCAGATATTCCCACTTTTCTCTGCCATTCCCAAGGTTTCCTCCTTCCTGGCAAATAATCCAGAATTCCACGGCATTGGGACGCTTTTATTTTACAAAAATAAAACTCGGGAATTCGTGCCACCTGGTTTGGCTCAGGAATTCTGTCCTTCCCATCCTCCTTTTCCTGAGCACCCAGAGGTTTCCCTCTCCTCATCCCATAATGTCCATAATTCCAGTTTCCTTTTTTTTCCCAACATCTTCATGTTCATTTTTTCTTGTCCATCCCAGAGGTTTTGGATCCTCCCAGTTCCCTTGGATTTAAATGAAGCTCTTGGAGTTCCTCATCTCCCTCTGCCTGGTTTGGGAAAAAGAGGGAAGAGGAAAAATGGGAATTTCAGAAGTTGGCTGCAGTTTGGGCTCCCTCTTGGAATTCCCAAGCTCGCAGTGGCTCAGGAACACCAGGGGATTGTCCCACCCCACATCCATGAAAATCAAATATCCCAATCCTGGCTAATTCCTGGCTCTGTCGAGGATCAGCCAGGAAAAATGGAGTCAGGAATCTGTCCTGGATTGGGATTAATCCCATTCCCAGTGGTTGTTTATTCCCACAAACTGTGCTGGAGCTGCTTTGTGAAGTTCCCAGTGGCTCCTAAAGCAAATTTTCCCTGGAAAAAATAATTGGGCAGGAGAAGCTTCACTCATTTCCTGGTGCTGCTGGGCCTGGATTCCAAGCCCTTGGAGCGATTCCCAAAATTATGGATCTGAGCCTTTAATTCCTCTCTCTTTTCAAAGTTTCCCTCAAACCCAGAGCAGACAAACCTCACATGAGATTTTTTTTTTTTTTTTTAATGGATTGTGGAGAATTCAAGGATTTTTTTTTTTCCCAGAAGTCTCCAGGCAGAGGGAATTCTGAGAGAGGAATATTTTCCTTGGAGGCCGGGATCAGCCACAGCTCCTGCCCTGCTTGGAGCAGGGTTTGCTTTCCTGATCCCAAAACCCCTGGATCTGGCAATGGAAGCCAAGCTGTGCTTCCAAAAGTTTTTCCCATTGAACCCCTGGATGAGGTGGGACCCCAGTCCTGGGGTATTAGGCCAGACCTAAACTGGTCTAGGTTGGACTTCAGGTTCTGCCAGGAGATGCCAGAGTGGGCTTGGATGGAACATTCCAGGCTTTTGGAGGCACAAATCCCCAAATTCCTGCCAATTTCAGTGTTTGGAAAGCACAAAAAACATCCAAAATATCAGGACCTGGTGTCCAGGTGGATCCATGTCCATCCCACCCTGGAACTGGCCCAAGGGAGATGTCCAGGAGCTCCTGGAAATGATTTGGGAATGGGAATGGGAATGGGAAGAAAACCCTGCAACTTCCTGGCACTTCCCAGAGGGGCACCTGGAGGAAACAGGAATGGGCAAATCCTGGATGGGATTTCCTGTTCTGGAAAATCCTGGATGGATTTTCCCACTTTGTAAAATTCTAGATGGGATTTCCTGCTCTGGAAAATTCTGGATGGGCTTTCCCACTTTGTAAAATTCTGGATGGGATTTCCTGTTCTGGAAAATTCTGGATGGGCTTTCCTGCTCTGGAAAATTCTGGATGGATTTTCCCACTTTGTAAAATTCTAGATGGGATTTCCTGCTCTGGAAAATCCTGGATGGGATTTCTTGCTCTAGAAGATCCTGGATGGGTTTTCCTGTTCTGGAAAATCCCAGATGGGTTTTCATGCTCTGAAAAATCCCAGATGGGTTTTGCTGCTCTGGAAAATCCTGGATGGGATTTCCCACTCTGGAAAATCCTGGATGGAATTTCCTGCTCTGGAAAATCCTGGATGGGTTTTCCTGTTCTGGAAAATCCCAGATGGGTTTTGCTGCTCTGGAAAATCGTGGATGGAATTTCCTGTTCCAGAAAATCCTGGATGGATTTTCCCACTTTGTAAAATTCTTGATGGGTTTTGCTGCTCTGGAAAATCCTGGATGGGCTTTCCTGCTCTAGAAAATCCTGGATGGGTTTTCCTGTTCTGGAAAATCTTGGATGGGATTTCCTGCTCTGTGTTTTTGCTCCTGGCTGGAGGAAGAGGGGATTTGGAGGAATTCCCAGCCTTACCTGTGGAGCTCTGGCAGCGCCGCTCGCATTCCCGCCGGGATGGGAAGCGGTTGCTGTTCCCTCGGCAGCCCCCGAACAGGAAGGGCCGGCAGGAATTTGTGGGGCTGTGGAAGTACCAGAGCAGGGAATGGTGCTGGCAGGAGCCCTCATCCATGGGCTGCAGGCACAGGGCTGCAGGGAAACACCCAACATTCCCCATGGGGTGGATCCAGGGGGAAAAACACCCCACAATCATCCAGGGGTTGGATCCACTCTGGAAAACACCCCATAATCATCCAGGGGTTGGATCCACTCTGGAAAACACCCCATAATCATCCAGGTGTTGGATCCAGGTGGGAATACATCTCATAACCATCCAGGGGTTGGATTTGCTCCGGAAAACACCCCACAACCATCCAGGGGTTGGATCCACTCTGGAAAATATCCCTAAAATTTTCCAGGGGTTTGATCCAGGTGGGAAAACAGCCCACAACCATCCAGGGGTTGGATCCAGGTGGGAAGACACCCCACAACCATCCAGGGGTTGGATCCACTCTGGAAAACACCCCACAACCATCCAGGGGTTGGATTTGCCCTGGAAAACACCCCATAACCATCCACAGGTTTAATCCAGGTGGGAAAACACCCCACAACCATACAAGGATTGGATTTGCTCTGGAAAATATCCCTAAAATTATCCAGGGGTTTGATCCAGGTGGGAAAACAGCCCACGACAATCCAGGGGTTGGATTTGCTCTGGAAAATATCTCCACACTCACTCAGGGGTTGGATCCAGATGGGAAAAGGGCACAGTTTGGAAAACAACCCCATAACCATGCATGGGTTGGATCCCACAGTGGACAAAGGAGGGAATCTGAGTGGATTCCCAAAGGGGACAAAGGGGGACATCCAGCACTGGATTCCCGTATTGGAAAAATGGGGACATCCAGGAATGGATTCCCACATTGGAAAAGTGGGGATATGATATCCAGGAGTGGACTCCCAGAGGGGACAAAGGGGGATATCCAGCACTGGATTCCTAAACTGGAAAAATGGGGATATCCAGGGGTGGATTCCTATATTGGAAAAATGGAGATATCCAAGAGTGGATTCCCAAATTGGAAAAATGGAGATATCCAGGAATGGATTCCTATATTGGAAAAATGGAGATATCCAGGAGTGGATTCCTAAACTGGAAAAATGGAGATATCCAGGAATGGATTCCTATATTGGAAAAATGGAGATATCCAGGAGTGGAATCCCATAATGGACAAAGGAGGGAATCCAAGTGGGTTCCCACAGTGGACGAAGAGGGACATCCAGCACTGGATTCCCATAATGGAAAAATGGAGATATCCAGGAGTGGATTCCCAAATTGGAAAAATGGAGATATCCAGGAGTGGATTCCCAAATTGGAAAAACGGGGATATCCAGGAGTGGGTTCCCATATCGGAAAAATGGAGATATCCAGGAGTGGATTCCTAAATTGGAAAAATGGGAATACCCAGGAGTGGGTTCCCAAATTGGAAAAATGGGGATATCCAGGAGTGGATTCCCAAATTGGAAAAATGGAGATATCCAGGAGTGGACTCCCAGAGCAGACAAAAGGGGACACCCAGGAGTGGATTCCCAGTGTGGGATGAGCTCCGTGTTGCTCCACCCATCCTGTGATTCCCACCATGGTGACCCCTGACCTTTCCCAAGGGGTGGTTAAACCCTGGATTCCGGGTGGGATGTTTTCACAGGAATGTTCGCACGCAGGGAATTCCAGGAGGATCCTCCCAGTGTGTTTTCCCCCCCTCCAGTTCCTTCACCACCAGCTCAAACCCAGCTGCTTTACGCCAAGCCTAAGCTGAGTTTAACCTCATGTAACTCCTTCAGTGCCACATCCCTTGATCCCAAGGCCAAGCAGCCCTTCCCACCTGGGAAGTGACTTCCCTAAATGCCACTTAATTCCCTGCTTTTCACCTGGTAATTGGCTGCTGGCTTCTGGCTGAGAGGTTCCCGTTGTCTGCCGTGCCCAAGCTGGGGGGAGGAAAAAAAAAAAAAAACCAAGGAAATCACACGGAATGAGGGCGTGCAAACAAATTATCCCGCGTTTCAATCAAGATCCTCGGAGCCTTCCGTGGCTAACGAGTTCTCCTAATAAATGTCACGGAGCAACCGGCCACGGGGAGCGAGGAACCGGCGGCAATAAAACCCTTAATGGTGTTAAACAACTCCGTGGGAAAGGTTGGGCGTTCGTCAGAGAAAATGGAAGTGTTGGTGGTTGTTTGTTGGAGATAAATGTCAGGCTGGAGCTGGGGAGGCTCGGGAAAGCCGGGAGCGATTGGAATCTGGCGGCAATAACGCTCGGGCTGCAGAATCCGGTTAACATTTGGAGCCGCTCCGCGCTCGTCACTTAGCACG
This sequence comes from Muscicapa comitata, assembly GCA_027123655.1. NCBI lineage: Eukaryota > Metazoa > Chordata > Aves > Passeriformes > Muscicapidae > Muscicapa > Muscicapa comitata. The sequence continues at coordinate 1,140,510 of JAOTIY010000771.1, forward strand.
GGGATTTATGAGCCCTCCTGCCTCAGCCCCAGCTTTTAATGGGATTGTTGGCTGCTGCTGTGATTCAATAACACCTGGAATGTCCCATCCATCTGATCCCGAGCGCTGCCGGGGCATAAATCGAGTTTAGATCCAGATGGGAGGCTCTGACGTCCGGCGCAGACGTGGGGACTGAGGGTTTGGTTCTAGGCTTGGCTGGGTTTTTTGGGATGTGTTCATTCCTTACATGGGGCCATCATCAATGAGTTTGGCTCAAAACCCTTCCAAAAACTCCTAAAGCTCTTCCCAAAGCTCTCCATCCTGGGGAAATCATGGAATCATAGAATATGAGCTTGGGATTGGGTGATCCTTAAGGCCCCTTCCAACTCAAACCATTTCGTGTCCCAAAGTGGAAGGGTCTAAAAATCCTGGAATCCAAATCTCTTTTCGACTCCCTGCCTTGGAATTGGATGATTTTTAAGTCCCTTCCATCCCAAACAATTCCATGTCCCAAACTGGAAAGAGGCTTGTGAAAACTCTGGAATCCAAATCCCCATTGGACTCCTTGCCTTGGAATTGGATGATTTTTAAGGCCCTTTCCAACCCAAACCATTCCATGTCCCAAACTGGAAAGAGGCCTGTGAAAACCCTGCAATCCAAATCCCCATTGGACTCCTTGCCTTGGAATTGGATAATTTTTAAGTCCTTTCCATCCCAAACCATTCCACACCCCAAATTGGAAGGGATGGGATTAATAAAGACCATTGAGTCCAACACTCTATTGGAATTCTTGGCTTGGAGTTGGATGACTTTTAAGTCCCTTCCATCCCAAACCATTCCATGTCCCAAGCTGGAAAAGGGGCTGTAAAAACTCTGGAATCCAAATCTCTGTCGGACTCCTTGGCCTGGAATTGGATGGTTTTTAAGGCTCTTCCATCCCAAACTAATCCACATCCCAAACTGGAAGGTGTTGGAAGGGTCATGGAGTCCAACTCCCTCACAGACTGGAATTTGGAGCATTGAGACCTCCCCTACAGGATATTTTTGGGGTGACAAAGAGGCTTTAATGGCAGTGATCAAATTTAATGAAGCCCCAAACCCCCAGGCTGGAAAACCATTCCACTGCTCCATCCCCCTAATTTGGAAGAAATTCCCAAACTTGCATCCCATAATAAACCCTCACACCTATAAACTGTAGGACAACACCACAGCAGATTTTGGGGTGTAAAGGTGACAACACTTGCTTAGTGTAACGGGATTTTTAATTTATTCTGAATTATTTTTCTGGCTGTGCCATCCAGAAAAAAAATTATTTTTCTGGCTGTGCCATCCAGAAAAAAAAAAAAAATTCTGCTGAACCCAACCCTCCTTCTCCTCCTGGTGACAAAATCTGAGCATCTTCATTTGCTGAATTACAAGAAATGATCCCAAAGTCTCCCTCCTCTTTAATCCCGTCCTGAAGTTTGGATTTTGAGGAACCCTGCCACAAATTATTCCATAATCCCCCCGTTTCCCCCTGTCCTGTTTTCCCTCTCTCCCACAAATCCAGGTGGAAATCCAAGCCTGATGAGGGATCAGGAGGTCCATGGGTGGCTCTTGCCTTGCTGATCTGGCTCTTCCCTCATGGAAAACACAAACAGGAACAAATCCTGTTGTTTTTCCCTGAGTTTTAAACCCTGGTTTTACCCTTTATTAAAATGTTCATGAGGCCCTGGACAGAAATAATCTGAGATGAGTGTTTGGTCTCAGAGATGCCATTTCTGCCTGGCTGGAAGTTTTACCAGGATTAGCCAAGGATGGGGTGGGAAAAATGGGAAAAAATCAGCCTGGAAACAGCTGCCTCCTCCCAGCTTTTTAAAGGGAACCCTTTGGAAGGTTGGGATCACTGCTAATCCCACGAATATTTTGATTTTTCTCACCGTCAGCTCAGTGTCACCTCCCTCAGTGGGAATCCCATCCCTGCCTCATTCCTGCCAAGGATGGGGTGGGAAAAATGGGACAAAATCTGCCTGGAAACAACTGCCTCTTCCCAGTTTTTTAAAGGGAACCCTTTGGAAGGCTGGGATCACCGCTGATCCCACGAATATTTTGGTTTTCCTCACCGTCAGCTCAGTGTCACCTCCCTCAGTGGGAATCCCATCCCTGCCTCATTCCTGCCCAATTCCAGGGAAGAGGATTTCTCACAAGGTTCATGGGATGCTCCAGAGGGTTCCATGGTTGGAAAGACGGGAAGGAGGCAGCAGAACTCACCTGGAATGAGGGGAGGAGGCTCCGTGGAGAGTTTCACTGGAGTCTCCAATGGGGTCGTGCCGTGAGTTGTGCCAAGATTTCCTTCCCGATTTCCACCATTCCCGGTGGATTCCCGAGGCTGGGAATACCCTTGGAGCCACCCGTGGACTTCCAGACCTGCAGATTGAGTGCCACTGAGGAGGAATCCGGTTTTTTGGGGTCTCCAGGCTCAGTGGACCATTGGATTTGAGGGTTCCATGAGTCCTGGAGCTTGTCCTGGGCATGGTTTGGGATGGCGGAGCAATCCCGGGATTTTGTGGGCAGGGATTGGGATTTTTGTGGGTTCAGCTTTAAAAACTGGGAGTCAGGAAGGGATTTGATTGTGTCCTGGAGGAGAGGGTGAAATCCAGAGGGTCCCTCAGATTCCTCTCAGGGAGACCCAATCCCCCCCAAACCAGGATCCAAAAGGTGATCCAACATTTTCTGTGCTGAATCCCAGGAAAAAAAAAAGCATTTATTCCTGAAAACAACTTTTCACTTGCAGTTTCAGGCTGCTTTGGGGCAAGGAGAAGATCCTTTCCTGCATGAATTCCCAGCCTTACCCTTTTCCATGGATTTCCTTCCCAACTCACCTCTACAACCTGCAGGCAGAAGAGACAGGGAAGGGTTTGTTTGCCACTTTTATTTTTCCAGCATAAATAAGATTTTTTCAAGGAAATAATTATTTTTATGGATTATTTTTCATCCCTTTTCAAGGATCCAAATGCTTCCCCTCCAGTGGGGTTGTTCCTAAAAATCTTCAATATCCACAGGGAAAGCCCAGGGAATGGGGCAGGAAGGTTCTGCTGGATCTCAAATAAATGGATTTTTGCAGAGCAAGGAAAGCAACACCCCCCAAAAATTTCAATGTTTGGATTCTGGGATAAAATAATCCAAAATTTTGAAAAATTTTGTTTTGCTGGATCTCAAATAAATGGATTTCTGCAGGGCAAAGAAAGCAAGACCCCAGAAATGTCAGTGTTGGGAATCTGGGATAAAATCATCCCAAATCTTTAAAAATTTTGTTTTGCTGGATCTCAAATAACTGGATTTCTGCAGGGCAAGGAAAGCAAGACCCCAAAAACTTTCAGTAGTGGGATTCTGGCATAAAACCATCACAAATTTTTTAAAATTTTGTTTTGTGCTGGTGGTAGAGGGAAGAATTTGTGCTGTGGGAGAGGAGAATTCTGTTTTCCAAGGAATGCCACAAAAAAAATGGGAATTAAACAATGAGCTCCAAACTTCCCACCATGACCCAGCATCTTCCCAATCCCCGAGGAAATTTGGGAAAGATCTGCTGACAAAACCAAATGAGAAGAGAGAGGGGGGTTAAGGGATAAAAACGAAGAGTTCCAGGAATTCAGGAATCTGGAATTCCACATCCCCCAGCTGCTGATGGGTGACATTTGGACGTGTGCTGGCAGGGCCACCACGGGGCCAACTCACCACAAATCCCTCTCATTTCGCTCCTGAGCACTTCCTTCACATCTTCCTCCTGTGCCAGAGTGGGAAAATGGAATTTAGGGATGGATTCCGACCCCGGCACCACCTCCCTGCTTGTCCCACTGAGGTGGAGCCGCCTCGTTTGGGGTGTAACCAGGGGTTCAAGATTTGAAGATTTGTGGCTCATTCCCTCTGGAAATTCCTGGTTTTCCTGCAGCCACGAGGAATTGGGATCCAAACCCATGTCACACCTCAAATCTGGGCTGGCTTTCCAAGGAGTGTCCCCACTGTCCTGGATTGTCCCCACAAAGTGGAGCCACCTCGTTTTGGGTGCAATATCAGAGATTTGGTGTGATGGTGAGCTCTGTTCAAGGTTTGTGGCTCATTCCCTCTGGAAATTCCTGGTTTTCCTGCATCCAGCTCCTCTGGCTATGAGGAATGAGATCCCAACCCATGTCACACCTCAAATCTGGGCTGGCTTTCCAAGGAGTGTCCCCACTGTCCTGGATTGTCCCCCCAAAGTGGAACCACCTCGTTTTGGGTGCAATATCAGAGATTTGGTGTTCAAGGTTTGCACCTCATTCCCTCTGGAAATTCCTGGTTTTCCTGAACCCAGCTCCTCTGGCCATGAGGAATGAGATCCCAAGTCATGCCACACCTCAAATCTGGGCTGGCTTTCCAAGGAGTGTCCCCACCCTCCTGGAATTGTCCCCACAGCCACAATCTCCCAAATTTCCCTGAGCTCTGAAAAGCCATGGAGCCACCTGCATCCAAATTATCCCCTTCGGATGGAGTTGTGGGACCACATTTGATGATTTTGGAGCTGCACCTCCTGTTTCCTCCACCTCTTTCCCAGCCAAGGCTGTTCCCCATGGAATGAGATCTCCAATCTCGTGGATTTGGAGCCCATCCTTCATCCCTGGGACAGCCAACAGCCCTGATCCCATTGGGAATCTTCCCTGTGGGATGGTCGATGTCCTACTGGACTTTCCATCACCTCTTATCCTTCTTGGGATTCCGAATTTTGGGGGCATTTTCCATGTAGGGAGCTGGAATTTTCAGCAGCCCAAATTTAGGAGATGCTTTCCCATAACGCCCCTGCTAAAACTAATCCTGCTTGGAAAATTAATCCACACCCTGGAAAAATGGAAATACTGTGTCACAAAATTTTTTGGAAATTTTTGTGTCACAAAATCCAGGATGATGGAGGGAGCTGCAAGAGGAATTTTGTCCTGATCCATGTGGGTCAACCCCTCCTTATTCCTCAGGATTTAGAAGCCCAGGGCAGCAGCTTTTCCCTAAAGGCTTTGAAAATGGGGCACAAAACGGGGCACAAAACCCTCTCCTGCTTTTCCTTTGGGCTGGATCAGCCCTGGAGCACTGATCCTGTCAGCCACGCAGGAATTGGGAGTTGTGGGAAAGGTGAGGGAGGAAAAATCTGCCCCAAAGGACTTTAGGCTTGGCTTTGCAGAGCCCAGCTCTGCTCCCATTCTGCCATCCCTGGGTAACACCAGCAGCCTCATTTCCCAGATATTCTCTGAACAAACCAATTTCTCAGCATTCCCCTCCTCCCCTCGGCCTCTTAGGGCCGATTGTCTCCATTTTCTCCCATAATGGGAAATGATTTTGGGAGAAAGCACTCACGGAAAGGCCCGGATCTCCCTTGGCTCCTTTCTGCCCGGCGGGACCATTTTCCCCCTGTTGAAAACACTTTGATCATTACCAAATCTCCAGAGATTTGTCCATGAAATGCTCTGGGGATTAGTGCTCCTTAGGGATGAGAGCTGGGGAGGGAGATGGACAAAAAGCCTATAATTTTTTTTTTTTCCTATAAATTTTAGGGATATCTGTGAGTAGCTCAGTGAATGGCCTCATCCAGATCCCGAATTTTTTGGGAGCTCTGCCCCATCTTAACAAGGTGGATTTTAACACCTTAAGTCAGGTTTAAGAGGTTGGATACATGGAGAGGATCTGGCCTGCACAGAATCTTTGGGATGTAGCTCAAGCAGAATATTTGAAACAGGAGTTGCCATTCCAGCTTCCAATTTCCAAATTCCAGTTTCCTCAGTGCTGGAAAAATGGGAAAACCGGGAGATGCTGAGCTTTGTCAACAAGGGATAAAAACACCCTGACAGATTTTCCACTCAGAACTGCTGGAAACTGGATTTGTGCATTAAGAGTACTCAAAAATATTAAAGGACAAGGAGCACAAGAAGGATGGTCCCAATTAAAGCTGGGAGGATCATTTTTCTCAATCCATACTCACTTCCAGGGCCAGGAAAAATCACATTATCCACCAGCAGCACATGGAGTTAAAGCAGTGCCACTCCTGACCCTAAAATCCCTTTGGGACATTGGGATTTGCAGGGTGTGGGGACTGACCCCAAACAGGTTGGGATTGGGATCTGAGGCTCTTGTTGGAATTCTCTGCTGAGCAGAGAATGAATTAATTAATTGCACATTAATTACTGATTATTGGGTCATTCCTGCTCCGCCTTGAGGATGTGCTGATCCAAAGCTGGATTCCCAAAGGAATCTCCCCCCAGGCAGGAATTTGGAGAGCACTGCCCCGTGTGCAATGCCTGGAATTTGGGATTCCAATGACAAATCTGGAGAGCTAAAAAAACCCGAAAACCTGGAAGATCCAAGGCTCATCCAAGCCCAATCTGGAATTTTGGGATGTGCTGAGGAACCCCAGTGACCATTCCCACACTGACCACTTCTCCTTTTGGTCCATCCATGCCTGGGGGCCCCTGGAGGCAGAGCTGGGATCTCCCTCTTTTCCCTGGTGGACCCTGGAGAGGAAAAGGAGAGTTCAGCCAGCATTCCCAGACATATCCCACATTTCTTCGGGATTTTCCCCCTAAACCCCAACCTGGGAATCAGCAAAAGACACTCAGGTGTTTTCCAGATGGGATGGGATCACCTCTGGAATTTTTTCCCTCTGTCCCAACCCCACAAGGCATTCCTGGAGTTTCTCCTTTAATTCCAGGAGAAGCCAAAGGAGCAGCGTGGGTGGGAAAAGTGGCACCTCACAGCCTCTCTTTAATCAGCATCCAAAAAAAAAAAAAAAAAGTCATTTATTATCCCAGACAGGCTTTTCTGGGCTTGCTAATAACATCAAAAATTCCAGCCTTTTTAAATATCCATGAGGGAATCTTGTACCTTTCGGCTCCCTCCTCCCTCCTGTGATTCCTTTGATTTATTTTTCATGGCAAGGCACAGCCTGGGGAGCAAGAGAAGGAAGAATAATTTTGTTTCCATGGGCTGGAGCGGGATTTAATCCATATTTTATTGTTCTGGAAGGACCTTTTTCCACCTTCTTCCTATAAGCACCCTTCAAAATTCCTTTTAAAGATCCCTGTCACACTCCCAGCATCTTTATTCAGTGACTTCGAGCTCTTATTTTTAAGGAAGATGCCAATTTCCAGAGGTATTTTCCAGGTAAAATTCAGCTTCTGTCAGGCAAATCAGCAGGGAGAAAATCCAAGTCTCTTTGGGGGGGAAAAAAGAAAAATTAAAGTTGATTTTGTGATAAAAGAGTTGATTAAGGAGATAAAAAAAAAAATTGGGAATTGCTGGATGTGGATTGAGTTCCTTGTTCATCTTTTCTGGTCTGCATCCCTCTGTTCTTGCCTTAAATCCCTTTTTGTTTTTTGTTTTTTTTTTGTGAATTCCATGGGATTACACATTTTTTGTCTTTTTGAAGAGCAGCCCAGTCTTCTTATCAACATCTCCCATCCCAGATATTGATATTGTAGGTTTTAATTACTTAATTAATTAAAACATTATTTTTCACGTGGAATTTGCCAAAATCCCATCAAAATTGGATCCTGATGGGGCTGATGTGGTGTAAAAGTTGTCAATCTTTTGGTTTTTTTTGGGAAAAATGTAGGAAAATTCTGCTGGAATGAGGTAGAATAGAGATTTTTTAGTGACTCATCCATGTCAGAATTCCTGCAAAGATCTTCAGGATAAGGAGACCTTGGAGATCCAGACTCACTCAGATTTTCCCAGAAAACTGGGACTTGTCCCAACTTCCATCCTCCAAAATCCAAATTATTGCCATCACTGTCAGGAATCAAGCAGGGTTTATGGATAAAATTCGGTTTTTCAGGTTATTTGATTCCAACTTTTCTTTTATTCTTGGATCTTCCAGGTAATTTTTATATTCCTTAATCCAAGCCTGAAATTCTCCCAGCAAAACCACTGGGAGGGAATTTTAATTTCCAGCTTTTTTTTTTTTTTCACTTTGGAAAGTTCTTTATTTCTCGAAGCTGCCTCAAGAAAACTTCCAGGGCAGGGTGATCCTGCTCGTGGATGGAATTAACATCTCATTTCCCAGATTTTTTTTTTGTTCCCCCCCAGTGTTTCTAAAGGTGCCTGGCGTGGCTGGAATGCAAAAATATTCATTAAAAACGGGAGCTGAGAGGCAGCAGCTCCTTCCCAAGCCTTGGCATCCTGATCCTGGGATAATTAATGACTTGATGTCCTGATTCCTGGGAATTATTTCTCCATGGAGAGGTCAAATGTTCCCCTGAGGAGATGGGGAAGGGGGGGAGGGGATGGGAAATGTGGGGGGATGGAACACGCGGATTGAGATCCTGTGGGATGAGGGAATGTGGGAACTGGGGACATGGGGACACTGCAGGGGGGCTGGGGCACACCAGGGTGTGCAGGGGGCATCCCTGTGGGGCTGGGGATCTGTGGGACTCCTGTGGGATTGGGGATCTGTGGGATTCCTGTGGGATTCCTGTGGGATTGGGGATCTGTGGGAATCCTGTGGGATTCGTGAGCG
>JAOTIY010000771.1:1159782-1171107 GCA_027123655.1 Muscicapa comitata
TTTCTGCAGTTTTGAGCTCTTCTCCCCCCCCAAAAAACAAAACAAAAAAAAACAAAACAAAACAAAACAAAAAACCCCCCAAAAAAACCAAAGAACAAATCCACCCCTCGAAAAAAAAAAAAACAAAAAAAACCCCAAACAAACCAAACAAAAAAAACCAACCAACCAAACAAAAACAAAAACAAAAAATTATTGGTGTTTGGGATGGGAATCGCCTGATTTAGTGGAAAATTCCCCTTGGAACGGGGTTTGGAATGAGAGGATCTGGGAGGGAATGATCCAACCCGCAGCATTTTTAGGATTCTGTGTGATCCCAGTTTTCCTGGGAAACTTAATATCCACAATAAACTCAAATTCCTGCTCATAAACCATTCCCACTCCTGCTGAACTCCGAGTCTGGTGCGCTCCAAACTCCAGGGATTCAGAATCCCTGGGAAAACCAACACGGGGAGCACGAAATGGGGGGGAAAGAGCGTTAAAAAAATCAGAGTTTTGGGGAGAATAAATGGTTAATCCGTTGTTATTTCAATGCACAATCGCAGGGATAAAGAAGAGGAGCAGGAATCCATGATCCAGAGGATGAGTTAATGGGAATAACGAGCGGCAATTTGAACACAAAAGAGGGAAGCGAGGCAGGAACAGCAAAATAAAAAGGGAGCGGAGCTTTTAGAAAAGAGGAGAAAGGAGGAGGAATATCAAAACTGAACCCGTTGGTGAAGTCAAGCGGATCCACAGAAATTTTCCGAGGGATAATTGCGGGGAGAAGACACAAATGCTGTCAGCTCGGTTGGGAACTTCCATGGGATTAGAAAAATCGGGAGAGTAAATGGATGAGGGCGCTGAAATCGGCACCAGGGAATCCAGCAGGAGCAGCAATCGTTGGCAATTTGTGGGGATAAAAAAACGGGATGAAAGGGAAATGAAGGAAAACGAGGAGCGTGAGGAAAGGTTTGGGGTTGGATGCAGGCAGGATGGGAGCTCAGGAAAAGGGGAAAAGAGGATTTAGGGAATGATGGACAGCTCGAGAACAACTCAAGGAAGGAATAATCAAAGTGGGAGCTTAATTCCCATCAAGATCATCCCTGAATGGATGGGAATGATGGATGAGAATTCCCTAAATCTTCCCATAAAACCAGTGGGAAGTGAACCTGGCAGAGGTGGGATGAATTCCAGAATTTATCATGGATTTCCAGCAGCTCGGATCTGGCTTTTGCAACTTTGGGAAAGCAGTAAAAGATCAAATCCCAGCTCTCTGCACCAGCATATTTCCAAAAAGAAGATTCCTTTGCTTTGCTCTGATGGTGGCTGGCAGGACACCACTTTGTGGGAGTTATTATCCCTAAAATCCAGGGAAAAATGGGATGTGGGACCCCTTTGCACCCAGCAAACTTTGCTCTGTTCCTGCGTGGATTCACCCCATGGATTCTGGTGTTCCCTACAAGACAATTCCATAAATATCCTCAATCCAACACCTTCCAGTGCTGATCCCAGGTCTTGCAGCACGTTCCAACCTAGAGGCTTTGGCAAAGTGCTCAGAAGGTTGCTTATAATTATTAATAATAATATTAATAATAAATAAAATAATTAATTGGATGAGGGTCTTTTCCTCAGGAAGCAATTCCCACTCTGGATTCCAGCCTGTCAATAATTCCACAGCTGTGACCAGGAATCAATGGGGATTTATTTATTTGGACAACCTTGGAAATTTGGAATTTGGGCCCTTAATTGAAGGGCTGGGCTCGATGATCCTGGTGGGTCCTTTCCAGCTCCAAATATTCCATGATTCCATGATTCCATGATTCTGAGAGTCTTTGGAGCTTGGAGACTTTCCCACTAGGGGTCAATACACCAAAGGTATTAAAAATATGAAATAAATGTGTTTTTCTTGTGTTCCTTAATGCAAAATTGTGGAATCATGGAATCAGGGAATGGTTTGGGTGGGGAGGGACCTTAAAGTCCCAATCCCATGACAGGGACACCTCCCACTATCCCAAATTTCTCCAAATCCCATCCAACCTGGCTTTGGACGCTTCTGGGGATGGGGCATCCATAGTTTTTTCTGGGAATTCTGTGCCAGGGCCTCCCCATCCTCACAGAGAGGAATTTCTCCTACAATTTCTCCAAACCTCTGATAATCCACGCTGGTTTTCCAGCAAAACCTCTTGGAACACAGCTCCAAGTTCCCATGGGCTCTTCCCACCCGTTCCCACATTCCTGGCTGTGGGAGAGAACCAGGATTTGGAAAGACAGGGAAACATTTTCCAACTCACGGACGATCCCGGCGAGCTCCGTTCTCCTGGCTCCCCCTGCAAGGAAAACGGGGATGAGTTGCCCTGGGGAAGAGCTGAGATCCCTCTGGAAACAGGGAATGCTGTAGGAATTCTGGGAAATGGGACAAGGAGAGCTTTGAGGAGCTCCCTACAGCAGCAGCTGGAAGGGCAGTGGGATATCCCAAATATATTATATTATATATTCCATATATTATATATATATTCCACCAGTTCTAATTGGAGTTTGGAGAACATCTCTCACTTCCCTCCTGGAATATTGACATTCCAGCAATTCCCAACTGACCATTCCAACCTGGAAAAGCTCCCAGAGTGCTCTGCTCCTTTAAAATCTTTAGGATTTTCCTGGAAAAGTCCAGCTGCTCCTGCTTTCCAGAGCTTCAATCATTCCAATCAGCAATTTTGGGGAGGGAATGAGGGATTGTATTCCATGGGAAAACCAGGATGGGATTTTCCACCTCAAGTTTGGAGCTCACCTTTTGTCCCACGGGTCCTCTGCTCCCGAAAAGTCCCATCATTCCCTTGGATCCAGCTTCTCCTTTGATCCCCTAAAATGTTGTTAAATACATTTTCAGCACCCACTCTCTGGAATTTATCCATGGAAAAAACCCATGGAGATAATAAAAATGAGCAAAAGCACCATTTCCATATCAAAATTCCATCCCAGGGGTTGGAAAGAAAGCCACCAGTGCCAGGATTTGGCAGGAACCTCTGGGATTTTTTATGGAAAAAATTCCTTTCCTGGTGGTGGGGATTGAAGGAAAACAGGGGGTTTGGATCCTTGGGATGAGCTGAATCTATTCCAAAAATCCAGGGGAAGACCCTGCTGGGGCTGGAGATTCCACTCTCCAAAGTCATCCAGATATTTATCCGAGAGGAAATACTTGTATGTTATTTTATGGAATTTTTACGAATTATTTTTCATGGATTATTTTTTTCTGGAACGTTTCTTAGGGGGAATATTTTTATGTATTATTTTTATGCATTATTTTTTATGGAGTATTTGTAATGGGTTATATTTTATGGAGTATTTTTAATGGGTTATTTTTTACGGAGTATTTCTAATGGATTATTTTTAATGGAGTATTTTTTAATGGAGTATTTTTAATGGGTTATTTTTTATGGAGTATTTCTAATGGAGTATTTTTCATGGAGTATTTTTTATGGAGTACTTTTAATTTTTTTTTTTTAAATGGAGTATTTTTTATGGAGTATTTTTAATGGAGTATTTTTTATGGAGTATTTTTCATCAGAGCCCAATAGTACAAATAAAATATATGGAATTTTATCCGACTTCAAAGCACAGGAACCCCCCCCTAAATGGGAGAATCTCCAAGAGTTTCCTTCACTTTGGGAAGGGTAGGATCTGCCCCTTTCCCAAGGGACATTCCCACCTTGGATCAGGCAATTCCCACCTGGACCACACCTGGATCCAGCTTCCCATGGGAATTAACAGGAGCTGGATGTGTCACTGCTGCTGTAGGAACTCAGTTTATTGAGCCCTGGGTCAGGCTGGAGAGGCCAAAGCCATTTCCATTTCCGTGAGATGGAAATTGGGATGAGCAGGGCACGGAGATGGGAGCTGTGACTCAGCTGGGAGTGGGAGAATTCCGTGATTCCTCCCGGGGAAACGGGGCCTGGATGAGCTCTGGGGGAGCAGAGGGAGAGGGAGGAGCTGTGCCACCACCCAGGGGACACAACGGGGACACGGGAGCCACCTGAGCCTTGCCAAGAGAATTCCAGAGGCTCCAGGAGCAGGGAGAGCTCCTGGAGGGAGAGGGGGAATGGAATTCCAGGAATGGAATGGTGGCGTTTCCCAGTGGGACCCTGAGGAATGGGACGTGTTTGGTGTCCCCAAGCCCCTGCCCAGCCCCTCCTCTCCCTGCCTGGGCCAGAGCTGGGGGTGGCTGTGTTTTCCAGCAGAGACTGGAGAATCCCGGGATGGTTTGGGATGGAGGTGACTTTGAGAATCACCCAGTTCCAATCCCACCCATGGGACACTTTCCACCATCCCAGGCTGCTCCAAGCCTCATCCAACCTGGCCTTGGACACTTCCATGAATCCAGGGCCATCCGTAATTTTTCTGGGAATTCCGTTCACCGCCCTCAGTCCCTTCCTCACAGGCTTTGGGAAGTTCCCACCTTTTCTCCTACAGGTCCGTCCTCTCCCTTCTCGCCTTTGTCTCCATCAAAACCTGGCAGGCCCTGCTCACCCTGAAAGGAAAACCAGGAATTGGATGCGAATTTTTCCACCTCTCCTGGAAGGATCCAGCTGGATCCAAGTGCTGATCCCAAGCAGGGAAGGAGCAGCTTGGAAAGTCAAACTTACGGGATCCCCTTTGGTGCCTTTGTAGCCCTGGGGTCCAAAAATAGTCATGGATTCACCCTGGAGAAAGGAGACAGGGAAAGGGATTCACTGGGAGCTCATGGATCCCACTGGGAATGCAGTGATTAACAACAACATTAATTGTTAGGGTTAATTACCCTGCATTAAAAGGGACACCTCATGGAGGTGTCCAGAAAACTCCAAATCCTGAGGTTTCCGTGACCTCCTGTCCCTAAAAACATTGGAGTTATCCCAGTGCTGCTCTCCTGGATGGAAAAGGACAACAGGATCATTCCATGATGCCAGGCTGGCAGTGCTGGGACAGATTCCATGATGGAAATGGACAACGGGATCATTCCCTGATCCCAGAGTGCCAGTGCTGGGACAGATTCCATGATGGAAAAGGACAATGGGATCATTCCCTGATCCCAGGCTGGCAGTGCTGGGACAGATTCCATGATGGAAAAGGACAATGGGATCATTCCCTGATGCCAGGTGGGACAGATTCCATGATGGAAAAGGACAATGGGATCATTCCAGGAGTGTCACGTGGCTTTGTCACTCAGGGGGTCGGGATTCCCAGCTTTTCCCAGCTTTTCCCAGCTTTTCCCATCTTTCCCCAGCTTTTCCCAGCTTTTCCCAGCTGTGGGAAGTGGCGGGACAGGGAACGGAGCTGTCCATGGTGTCCCGGTTTATGGATGCAGTCGGAGCTGAGGAATGGGAGTGGCACTGAGGTCACCCCTCAGAGGGAGGTTCTGGGGGGGTGACACCCCCAAAGTGTCACCCCTGTGAACCCCACGGACACATCCGTGCTGAGCTCCTCAGAGAGCGGAATCCAGGCTTTTCCAAGGAATGTCTGTGCTCTGGAGAAGGAACGGCTGTGTCTCCAAAGGGATGAGGCAGCTGGAAAAAAGTTCCCTTCACTCAACTCCCTCCAGTGCAAATATTCTGAAATATCCTGATTTTATATATATATTTTATATATATCCTGATCTTTCTTATCTGAAATATCCTGATGAATTCTGCAAATATTCCTGATCTGGGTGATTCGGCCTTGCTGGGGTTTTACCAACTCCACATCCATCAATATTCCCAAAAATCCCACATTTTTTGGACTCTGTCCAACCCTCACTAAGGGACCCTGTACATACACATTCCTGTTTCCCAGTTCACTAACAGAGGCAGGAATGGGGGCTCAACAAATTTTGGGAATAAAAGAGAGACTAAAATCCTCATCTTATATATATATTTTATATATATCTTGATCTTTCTTATCTGAAATATTCTAATCTATCCTGATGATATTCTGCAAATATTCCTGATATGGGTGATTTGGCCTTGCTGGGGTTTTACCAACTCCACATCCATCAATATTCCCAAAAATCCCACATTTTTTGGACTCTGTCTAACCCTCACTAAGAGACCCTGCCCAAATTCTGGTTTCATACACATTCCTGCTTCCCAGCTCACTAACAGAGGCAGGATGGGGGCTCAATAAATTTTGGGAATAAAAGAGAGATGAAAAATCCTGCCCTGGGATTCATGGAGTTATTCCCATATGGATCCAGGGAGAAAGAGATAAAAAATTAAGCTGCAATAATCAGGTGGAACAAACCCAAGCCAGTTTTTCCCTCCTGCTCCCGTTTTATCTCCGGTTCCACCTTATCTTTTGTGAAGGCATCCTTTGGGAAATGCATCCCACATTCCTTCGGCTCGGGAAGAGTTCCGAGGCCTCCTCACGAAGCAAATTAAGAATTGATTGTTCTCCGGAGCGAGTTCCTTTCCAGAGGAGCTTCCTCGGAGACAAATGGGCCTTAATCACGGAATATTGCGTGACTCAAGGGCGGCATCATCTCGGAGCTTTTCCAAAACCTCATTTTCCAACGAGCCATTCCAGCCAGGAAGGGACTTAACAAAACGCCGGGCACGAGTTCAGCCGTTTCTGAGCATTTTCCAGGAGCACTTGAGGAGTTATTTTCCCATTACCTGTCAGGAGCCAGCTCGGGCTGTTGGAAATTAAGGTTGGCTTTGGGGTCAGCTGCTTCATTCCAAAAATCAGGGGGAATTTTCTTCCTCCTTTAATTCAGGATTTTTGTGCCCCAGCAAATCGTTCCTAAAATTACTTTATTTTTTATTGGTCTTTTTTTCTTTTCTTTTCTTTTCTTTTTTTTTTTGTGCTTTGTAGCATCCCATCAAATCCATTCCCACAAACTCAGCTCCAAGAGATGCTTCCAGTGCAAGGATGGAATAAAAAATTTTGATTTAAACTGGTGGAGACCCCCAAAAAGGAAGGGAAGAATCCAAGTGTTGTCTCCTCTTCATTTCCTAGGCACCACAACGAGAGGATGGATCCAGAGTTTTTTGGAGCCACACAGTGAAAGGAAAACCCCAAAAAATCTGGAATGCCCTTACTCGTTCTCCCTTTGGTCCCAGAAGTCCCCGATCACCCTAAAAACAGGGAAAAAGAAAAAAAAAAAGGTGAATTATTCCCTTTTTATTCCCTCTCGTGTTGCTCAGGGCATTGATTCCCACTCCAAGCCACTAAAGCCCGAAGTCAGATCCTCTGGACACGCTGGAAAACCCTCAGCTCGCCATGAAATGTGGGAACCCCAAATTTATGGCATTGAATAATAAAACCCCAGAGGGCTGAGGTGGTTTTCCTGACTCCATGCTCAGTACAACGTGGAATTACTGCTGGATTTCCCATCCCAATGGGATTCAGCATCCTAAAAATGAAGGATCCCCCAAATTTCTCCCTCAAATCTTTTAATGGAATCTGTATGGAATAGGAGCTGGAGTGCAGGGCACATGGGGCTGGTCCGGGGATCTCCCAGTTTATTCCCAGGGGATTCTGGGGTTATTCCCAAAGCCTGATCCAGGGTTGTCCCAGTCCATTCCCAGGAGATTCTGGGATGATTCCCAAAGGCCAATCCAGGGGCTCTCCAGTCTAAATCCAGGAGATCCTGGGATGATTCCCAAAGGCCAATCCAGGAGCTCTCCCAGTCCATTCCCAGGAGATTCTGGGATGATTCCCAAAGGCCAATCCAGGAGCTCTCCCAGTCCATTCCCAGGAGATCCTGGGATGATTCCCAAAGGTTGATCCAGGGTTCTCCCAGTTTAAATCCAGTTGATCCTGGGATGATTCCCAAAGGCTGATCCAGGGTTCTCCCAGTTTAAACCCAGTTGATCCTGGGATGATTCCCAAAGGCTGATCCAGGGGCTCTCCCAGCCCATTCCCAGGAAATCCTGGGATGATTCCCACTGGTTTAAAAGCTGCTCCCCACAACACCAGGGCACCGTGTGGAGAAGACAAGAGTTATAGAGATAAAATAAGAATTTTAGAAATAAGAGTTGTAGATAAAATCAGTTCTTACTCTTTGGCCTTTCACACCTGGGAAGCCTTTTGGACCCTGGAAAAACACAAAAAACATGTGAGGATCCACAATAACAGGAAAAAGTGGAAAGCTGGGGAAGAGCAGCCTCCATCCAAAGGCAGAGCTGCTTCCAGGGATGGGCTCCAGCATGGAAAACCCACTGGAAGGACCAGCACAGGAGCTCCCACCACCAGGATCTCCTGGAGGGTGGATAAATTCAGCCCAATTCCCTCATTTTGAGAATCCCACTGGGAATTTTGGACCCTCAACAAGGAGGAAAAGCAGGCTTGCTCCAAGAGGTTCCTCCAAGGTGGAGGTGGATCCTTGATGGGGATCTCCAGATCCTTTGGAGGCCAAGCCAGGATGGGAAGCACATTTGGAGAGGTCAAAAGTCATCGTGGTCACCCCTGTTTGCTAAATTCCTGGGAATGTGCAGGAAGATGGGAATTTCCATCTGCAGGGACACCCAGGGTATTCCAAGCCCCATCCAACCTGGCCTTGGACACTTCCAGGGATCCAGGAACAGCCACAGTTTTTCTGGGAATTCTGTGCCAGGACTTCCCCACCCTCACAGGGAAGAATTTCTTCCCAATATCCCATTTATCCCTGCCCTATTCCAGTTTAAAGCCATTCCCCCAATTCCTATTGCTCTGCATCCTTATTAAAAAAAATCTTTTCTTTAATTCCATGAAAAATAGCAGCCTAATAAATAATAATTAATAAATAAGGAGTTTATCCAAATTCCAGCTGTCATTTGTGTCTCTCCCCACTCAGCCCCTTCCAGGGGAACACGGGCCTGAAATTCCTGAAATTCCCACAGACCTGACAACAGCAGGGAGGGACTGATATTCCAGGAGAGCTTCCAAACCTTGGGATGAGCCACCCAAATGGACAAGGACAGCAAGGAATTCACAGGATTTCCACTCCCTCATCCCACTGGGATTGAGGTTCCCAAATCTCCATTTCCCACTGGAAGAATCCCGTGTTATTTCTCTCGTGGGGATTTTGCCAGCCTGGATCCGTGGTTTTCCCAGGACACTCACCATCATTCCGGGGGGACCCCGCATTCCCACGACGCCCTCGTCACCCTGGGGGAGGCAGAGGGGCAGGGATGGCAACGAGGAATGCAGCACGGGGGCAATCCCAAACCCACCAACCATCCTGCTGGGAATGGGGCAGGCAGGATTCCCTGTCCCCGGAGGTCCAACCCCTTTATTCCTCCACCAGGATTTGGTGCTGGGTGTTTTTATGGATTGGGATAAAAGAGTTGGAGTGTCCATGGAGGCCTTTTATGACCTCCTTGAGTTCACCCTACAGGACCTGCCTTCAAACCTCAGGAATTTACCAAATTCCAAATAACTGGTCTCCGAAAAATTCCAAATTCAGGTGTCCCATATGAAACCGAGGCAACCTGAGATCCTGGGATTTAGCTTCATGCTGGAGTCAGAAGAGCAGAAACATTATTCCATCATTTCCTTTGGATAATGAAGCTCCAGCAGGGTTTACCCACAGCTGTTGACATTTTCAGGGAGTGTTTTTTGGAGATTGGGCCATAAAATCCCGATTTATTTGTGGGACAGCACTGGAGCAGCAAATTTAAACAAATTTAAATGGCCTCCAATTCTGATTCCATCTTTGCCGGAAGGAGACCAAAACTTCTCAGGGATAGGAGGAAAAGGGAATTTTGCTGCCTTCAGGAATTTCTGGGATGGGTGGGAAGGAGGTGATGGATCAAGCTGCCTCCAAAGGGGGCTGGAGGCTGCAGGAATAAAACCTGGAATATTTATGGATGGACCTACCCGAGGCCCAGGGAATCCATGGGGACCTCTGGGGCCAGTGGCTCCAACTCCGGCTTCTCCCTGGAAAACAGAGAATTCCAGAGGTGTCACTCAGAGCAGGGAAACCCCATCACACAATTCCTGAGGAGTTTGGTCAGGATTGAAGTCCCAGGAAGACTCAGGAGACTCAATTCCATGGATTTTCTGCTGCTCTCCCTGGAGGGTGCTCCAGCAACCGTGGAGGAAGGGAGTGAGGGTGGAATGGGATGAAGTAGGATGGGGTCAGGGATGAGCAGCCAGGAAAAGGCAGGGATTTGTCAATTTTCCCACTCCCATCCCAGGATTTCTGCTCGTGACACTCCTGGGAAAGTGGCACTGACCTTGTTGCCTTTGGGTCCAGGTGTCCCAGGAATTCCCTGTAGGACAAGGAGAACAAAATAAAAGCCAGGATTTGCTTTGGAAGTGCTCAGTGCTCTCCTATCCCAACATTCCCGGAGGATCAAAGCCCATCCAGCCCAGACCCCTCATCCATCCCTCCCAAAAGGCACAGGGAATCAAATCCACCTCTTTTCCTGGGGATCCCGATGGTCCCACGGGCCCAGGAAATCCACTCCGGCCTCTCCTCCCGCGTTCCCCCTGGAAAACAAAACCCTGTGAGAGGAGAACACACGGATGGGAAAGGTCCTGATTTCCCTAATCCAGACTAAAATGGTGATCCCAGTGTTCCCTGCACTGGCAGGAATTTCCTCGTGGAAAGAGTGGCACTGGAAGGGGCTGCCCAGGGAGGTTTGGAGTCCTCATCCCTGGAGGTGTCCAAGGAATTCCTGGATGTGGGATTTGGGGGATTTGGCACAGCTTGGACTCCATGACCTTGGAGGGCTTTCCCAACCTCAGTGATCCTGGGATTCCTCCCTTTATTCCCAGGGATTAATGACCCCAAAATTCCAGCTGCCATCCCCACGCCAAGGCCACTCCTTCCCAGTCCCCTCCTCTGGTCACACTATTAAATTCCCAGGAAGAACAACTTCCTGAGATCCACTGTTTTCTTTTGGAACCTGAGGATCATCCCATCATTCTAATCATTCCCAGAACCTTTCCTTTCCCAGCTGGGATTTGTTCCCACTTCCCTGACAACCTCCAGGCTCGGGGAGACCTGGAATTGCGGGGGTTTGACCCACCTGGCACGGACAGTTGGCTCACTGTGGTCACCTTGAGGTGACAACCACAACCCACGGCGTCCCCTCACCTTCTGTCCTGGAATTCCGGGCACGCCTGGAGCCCCTCTGTCCCCCTGGGATCCGGGAGTGCCGGCGTTGCCGCGAATTCCTTGGATGCCCTGAGCTCCCGGAGGTCCCGGAGCCCCCGGCTCGCCCTGGTGAGGGAATCACAAGGAGTTGGGATATTGGGATTTGCTGGAGAAAGTCTGGGATGTTGTTGCGATTGGTGACGTCTCTTTGAGCCTGAGATCACCCACAGCAGGACATTGGGTGGTTTAGAGTTCAGGTTTTCCCAGCTCGAGCACTGAAGGAGAGTCAGGAGCCGTTTTCTGAGGTTTCCAAG
>JAOTIY010000771.1:1235218-1247868 GCA_027123655.1 Muscicapa comitata
CTATTTTAATTTTCCTAGTAAAGAACTGTTCTTCCTAATTCCCATCTCTTTGCCTGAGAGCCCCTTAATTTCAAAATGATAATAAGTTAGGGGGAGGGGGTTTCCATTCTCCATTTCAAAGAGAAGCCTCTGCCTTTACTGGCAGACACCTGTCCTTCAAACCAGGACAGCAATTATTAGCTGCTTGCTTTTTTGGAGAATCACCCGGCCAAGCTGGTGCCTAGAGCAGGGGAGGCTGTAACCTCACAGAGGGAGAAGCTGGACACACCTTGCAGCCTGGGCCTGGCGGGGCGCGGTGGCTCCGAGGCGGTGAAGCAGAGCCTCCGGGAGAGTTTGGGAGCCACATTTGGGAGCAGCTGGAAATCCTCCACGTAAAGCACGTGCTCTGCAATGGGATCTGAAGCAATCCTGCCCAGCTCGCTCTTGTCAGCATCCTTAATCCCTAAGGGAGGGAAAGAGGACATCAAACACCATCCACGGGGCAGGGCGGGCTTTGGAAAGGGGGAGCAACGAGCTGGGCTTTGAGTTTGACACCAGTTTTGGGTTGTGCTGCCAAGGAAAAGGAGGGAACAAGGAATGGAGTCTCAAGCTGGATGGGGGAAGCAGAGGAAGCCTCTTCCACCAGGGAAAAGAGGTCAGGATTTCTCCAGATTGTCTCAGTGCTGCTAATGGGCTGAGAGGTGGAATGAAAAAAAAAAGGAACAGGACAGGATCCAGCCTTGTCCTTCCCATTGGATACAGAGACATTCCTGTGCTGAGCAGACAACGGGATTTTGGGAGGCTGTTTGGAAAATCCAGGGTGTTCCTGTGGTTGAACCAAAAAAAAGGGGGAACAACCCGCCCAACAAAGCAACCCTTCCCCAGTTTTCACCTCACATTGGTTCACATTGACCTGGTTGGTTTTTGTATTGAAACCCCACCTGTTGAAACCATTCCTGTCATGCCCTGAAATATTCGGGGAAGGATTTGACTGGTGGAATTTCACTCTTGGGGATGGTGGGGGCAGTGGAACCTTTCCTGGCTCATGGAATTATTCTGAGGGACATTTCTGAGTCAGTCTCTGAACCCCATTAAGAGAAACCTTCAGAAACAAAACCATTTAAAATTGTTTTTTGAGTTTTTTTTTAAAAGCCGCATCAAAAGATTTTGACTTTTATGGAACCATTTACTGAACTCCTTCTGAATCCCCAAGTGGCTTTGACAGATACAAAAACACAGATTCCCACTGAATAAATCAGTTTTGACCATGGCAACAAAAATATCCAATTTTCCTGGACTTGCAGTGGTTTCCAAAGGCTGATTCTGGGGATGGGAGCAGTTTTTAGGAAGGGGGATGCTGTGAATCAGGAATATTCCCCAGGGAGAAGAAGGAGGGCTGGTCACCCAGAGGTTTTGGTGGCCACACGTACCCACAGCAAACACTGTCACCCCCCCATCCTGCAGGATCCGGGCTCCCTCTTCCACGGAATCGCTGGATTTCCCATCCGTGACCAGAACCACCACCTGCAAGAGTTGGGATAAGAGCCAGGGAAGAAATGGGCACAGTGAGAGCTGTGGGGTTTCACACTGATGAAATCCCTCTCCTGGAATTAAATCCTTCAAAAAAAAAAAAAAAAAAAAACAGCACCAGTGAGGAAACTCACATGGAATCATTCCTGTGAGTTGGGAAGGAGCAGAGCTTGTGCCTCATCCATGCTTGGGGCAGGAACTCCAGGAGGAAATTCCTGCCACACAAGGAAAGGAGTCACCCCTATGAGTCCTAAAGGAGGACTAGGTTTGGGTTGGATGCTGGGAAAGAATTCTTCCCTGTGGAGAGGGACAGCTTGCAGGACCATGGAGCGATGGGACAAAGTGGGAATGGCTTCCCACTGCCAGAGGGCAGGGCTGGGTGGGACCTTGGGAAGGAATTCCTGGCTGGGATGGAATTCCCAGAGCAGCTGTGGCTGCCACTGGATCCCTGGAATGTCCAAGGCCAGGCTGGATGCAGCTTGGAGAAATCTGGGATAGAGGGAGGTGTCCCTGCCATGGCAGGGGTGGCGCTGGACGATCCAAACCATTCCAGGATTCTGGGATGACCCAGCTGCTCCCTGGACACCACCTCAGGAGCTCACCCACCTTTGCTGCCTCCTTTCTCAGGGTGTCCTGGGGGGACACGGCCTGAGCTGCAAAAGCCAGGGCTGAGCCAGTTTGGAGGCTGCTGCCTTTGGAGGAGAGATCCTGAACTGCATCCAGCATTTCTTTGATTGTCACGTAATCCGTGAGCTCAACGCTCACCCTGGGAATGAGAAATGGGGGAATAAAGAGCAAGGGGTGCACTGAGATAATGCTGACATTTCATTTCCCGTTGCCCAGAGCAGCTGTGGCTGCCCCTGGATCCCTGCAAGTGTCCAAGGCCAGGTTGGACACTGGGGCTTGGAGCAAGCTGGGATAGGGGAAGGTGTCCCTGCCCATGAAAGTTGGAATGAAATGGTCTTTAAGGTCCATTCCCACCCAAACTATTCCATGGATTTCACTCATGCCAATAATTCTCTTCACAGTGGTCAGGGGAGCGCAGGGAATGAGCCCCAGACTGTGGCACCACAACCCAGGACCTAAAACCTGGAATTTGAATGTTAAACCCGACCTTCCCACCCTGAAATAACCCCCTGAGGCCAAGGACTTCGGGATGGCTCTGCTGAGGGCTCAGCTCTCACCCAGAGGTTCCCCAGAGCTGCAGAAGCTCTTCATCCACCAGCTGGATTCCAGGAATCCGGGAGAGGCTGGAGGAGGGATGCCCAGACCCACCTTGGTGTCTCCCCGTACACAGCCAGGCCCAGCTGGACTCCTCCTCTTCCCATCTCCGGGTTCTCAAAGGATCTGGCCACGCTCCTGATGAAATCCTGGAGCAGCCTGGAGCTCTCCTTCCCTGCGCCCTCCGAGTGCCCCACCAGGAACAGGACGTTGGCCACCTCTGCTGTCCTGCAGGCTGGGGGACAAGAGGGACAGGGAGGCTCATCCCACGCCCCCAGAGCCTCCTGAATTCCCAGGATACCCAAGGGAAGGAGATGGGGACACCCTGAGTCGGTGCTTCCCTTGATTGTGCTCTCCTTAATTCCCTCCTCATTCCTCATCTGGGTGTTCTGACCCAGGAGAAGTTTCTCATCCATCCAGAGGTTTCCCATCCTGGGAAGTGTCCCAAGGCCAGGATGACCTGGGATAGTGGAAGGTCCCTGTCCATGGCAGGACTGGGCTAAATCACCTTTACAAGACCCCTTCCAACTCCAATTATTCCACGATTTTCAGCACAAACCCCAAATCCCAGCTCCATCAGAGCATCAGGTGTGTAGGACACTCTGGAAGCAACGGGAATTCCAGAGTGGAATCCCAAACCTGGGGATTCCACATTCCCAGAGCCCTGAGCTGAAATTTGGGAATGTGGCAGCTCTGCCATCCCATCAACCATCCTGGGATTCACATCAGGAACACCAGGAGATGTGGGACCACCCAACCCTGGGCAGGAGCAGGATTTTGTGCAAAGAATTGAACATTTGAACATTTTTCCCAGATATCCCATGGATGAACAACTGGAACATTTTTCCCAGATATCCCATAACCCCTCTGATGGCAGGGAAGGGACAGGAAAATTTCCTTAACCAACAGCAAAGCATTTTTCTCTTCCCAGTGCTCCCTCCCAACTGAATTCTGTAATTTTTAGGCATTCCATAAATCCACTTCAAGGACAGGAACCTGATGACTTTCAGGGGTGCTTAAACTCATGAAGACTCTACAAGGGATATGAAAAATTTGTATTTTCCTTGGAATTTCTCTCCCTTGCAGGCAGTTATGCCACACCCTGCTGGAGGAGGAGTTCACATTTTCCTCACTGAGATTGGGCTCAACCTTGTCCCATTTTTTTCCCCATTTTGTGTCATTTTGAATTTTACTCAGCCTTGATTTCCACCTGCAGCTCTGCAGCCCCAACTTGCTCCAACCTCTGGATTCTGCTGCATGGAAAACCAGTTCTAGCCTGACCCCTTCAATTCCCTGGATTTTTATCCCATTCCTACCAGCAGGATCCCCAAAGGGCTTGGAAATATTTGGGTTTTGTGCTGTCCTTCATTCCCGTGTCCTTTATCAATCCTCTTCGGCCACCAGCAGGAAAAGGGACATTTTCCAGCTGTTATCCAATGATTATGGGATTTTCATCCTTTTTTTTTTGCCTCCTGACACTGAGTTCTTCCCAACATAGCTCTGCTTGCTGCAGAAAAATAGGGATTGGCTCTTTTGGGGTTAAATTTGGAATATAAAATATATATATCTTTGAGAAAGATAAGAGACAATTATTTCAGTTTTCCTTCCCGGAGATCTCCCTCTCTGGGGTGCTCATGGATCACCACGAGCTCCTTTCCCAGCTGCTGCTTCTATTTTGGTTCTATTCCTTTTCCTCATTTTTGGGGTTTTGATGTCCCTGTTCCCCCAGAAAAAACACAGGGAAGCAAATCCCAGTCCCTGGGACTGCTGGAAATCCTTCAGCAGCTTCCCAGGGAAACCACACCCTGTATTCCCACAAGGAATTCCCAACAAAATCCAGAATCCTGGAGCTAATCCAGGAGTTGCAGATTTTCCTCCTTTTTTCAGCCCTGATTTGGAAAACATCCTCAAAATTGGTATCAGAGGAGTCTTTGCTGCCTCATCCACATCCTAAATTCCCAGAGAGCTCCCTCCATCCATCCCGATTTTTTAGAGTTTTCCTCACCCCACCCTCATTTGCACCCAGGGATAATGAGGGGGAAAACAACAAATATGGGATTCCAATGAGTGGGGTGGTGCCCCTTTTCCCAATAAAGTGACAATCCCAGCTCATCCTGGGGGTTTTCTTTTTTTTTTTTTTTTTGGTTTTTTTTTTTTTTTTGGGCAAAAAAATTCCCAAAACCTCGGAATTCCTGCTTGGATCAGGCACCTGGAGCTGTCATGGGAAGTGTGAGATGTTAAAGAAATTTGGATTGGTACCTTCTGGAGAAAATCCCACTCTGGACAGCTCTATTAATTACAGGGGTAGGATTATATTTGGAATTTTCCATCCAGAACGATTCCCTTCCATCCATCACAGCTTTTGCCAGAGACATCTCCAGAAATTGATTTATTGCCCTGCTCCCAGCTTGGAATTAAACAGCATCAGAGTAGAGTTCATTGGTTAATTGATGGGCAGCAGCTTAATCAAGTTAATTTCCGAGCTGATGCTGAAGATTCCATTAACTCCTTGTTGAATTTCACGGATTTGGATGGATTTGCACCTCCAGGGATTGTTGGGAAAAGGAGGATCCCACCCAGCCTGGGACAGGCTCCCAAGGATCTCCCAACCTGACACCAAAAATCCACCCTGGGTCATCCATGAGGCTCTTCCCTGGAATTTTTTCTCCTCCTGCTTTTAGGATCCAGCCCCTCATCCCCAAAAGCTCTTTGTGGGCTTGCATGGAGCTGGGGAGCTGAATCCTCGTGCAATCCCAGCTCCCTAAAAAACAGGAGAAGGATTCAAGGCTTCCTTGAGGATTTTTCCCTCTCCCATTCCCTGTGTGGTGAATGGAACCAGGTCTTGGAATCCACAGGAGGAATCAGGATGGGATTTGTTTTGGGATTTGTTTTCCCTTTCTCCACACTTTCCCCTGGAGCAGGAGCTGGAAACAGAGGCAGGACACTGAGCAGAGCCCTGATTTCTCCACAAATCCCAGAGCGGGAATTCAGGCCCTGAATTCCTTTTGGAGCTGCTCTGTTATCCCAATTCCTGTGCAGGAATTAAAACCACCACAGCCCCACCCCACGTGGGGATCCATGCCAGGAGCAGGAAAATCTGCCTGGAAAAGGGATTTTCCTCCCCAGAGTGTCCCCAGGTGGTGTCACTTGTCACTCACCTTCATGGGCAGCCCCAGCTCGGAATGGCCCCGTGGCCACCGCCAGGACAAGGAGGTGGGCACACAACATTCCCCTTGGGAAGCAGCTCCTGGGAATCCCTGGGAGCCAGCACAGAGCCTGGAGAACCCCTCACCTGCAGAGGGAGAGAGGTTGGAGCTGATGGTGATGCTCCTACCCACCCTCAGTGCCAGGAAAAGCTTTTCTCCAGCTCCTCTTGGCTTGGGAAATCGGGATTAAAACTCCACAAATCCTTGAATTGTTTCGTTTCTTTGCTAATGCTGAGAGTTCAGCTTTGCTCCCCAGCTTTTCCAACATCCACCTGAGGCAATGAAGACTAAATGGGAATACTGGTGGTGGGATAAAAGCAGGAGAAACTTCCCACTTCAATTAATCTGGGAGAAAAAGCCAGGAAAATCAGGAATCAGCTGCACCCAACCCTGATTTCCAGGCTCCTAAATCCAGGATGAACTTCCTTAAGGAGTCTGGAATTTTGGATACTGCTGGGAGTTTAATGACTGCCCAAAACTGCTGCAGAATTCTCCCTCTGGAAAACAGGGAATTCTCCCTGTGGAGCACAAGTGGTGCTGCCAAAAGGAAATTTAATTTTTTTTTTTTTAATGGGCAATCAAAAGTTCTTCTCCTGCTCTGAGCATCACTTGCTCCCCTTGGACAACTTCCAAGGTGGAAATTATGGATTTATGGGGAAAAAAATAAATCTCAGTGGCTTCATCCAGCTTTGCTCTTCTCCAGGAATTCCATTCCAATTAACACCAGGGATTAATGAGAATAAGGAATCTCCCTAAGATTCCTGTGACAATGAATGTTGCAGGAGTTTGGGATGGAGGATTTCAGCCTGGAAGCATCCAGGGGAAAAGCAGGAAAACCCAGGAACGACATCCAGACCCTCCTCTCCTTTTTCTCACTCCATGGTGACTCCCCACAAATCAGATTTTCACATTAAAAACACAATTTAAAGCTAAATTTAGAGGCTTTTCCAAGCAGAAAATCCTGGTCTGTTTTTCTTGGGGAGATCATCTCTTCCTGCCTCTCCAAAAAGCACAATTTGAGGGAAAAAAAATGTTGGATTTGGTGCTCACCCCTGAGCTCCAATTCCTGCCAGAAATCCCAGGAGAGGAGTGAAAGTTTGGGGTGGGTGACTCCAAATGGGAATTTTGCTGGGAATCACCACTCATCAGACAGATTCATGGAAAAAAAAAAATGGAATATTTGCAGTTTTGTCACCCTGCTGCCACGGGGGGCATCCAGGGAGTGATGATTGTTCACTGTTTTCCCCCAAAAAAGGTGGAATGGGATTTTACATTCTCAAAAAGGGGAATATCTCCAGGGAAGCAGAATCCATGGCCAAGGAGAGGTGGGGATTTGAAGGGAAAATTTTTGAATTTTAAGGAGGTGGGGGTAAAAAAAAAAAAGGGGGGAAAAAAGGGTTGGAAAGTGATGGATGAAGAGATTTGAGTGCCTGGCTGGCAGCCAGCTGCTCCAGCTGGAACTTTTCCAGGTTATTCACATTTCCAGGTGCTCCTGAGGGGGGAACAGGAGCTGGGACAAAGGAAACAAAGATCCCAAAGGTTCTGCATCCCCTGGGGCAGGAGAAAGAGAAATTCTCCCAGCAGGAATCTGTTTTCCTGCCTCCAGACTGGTTTTTGCTGGAATAAGGACATGGAAGGAGCCAGCAAGGAGAGCTTGGGCAGGGAATTCCCACATTCCCATCTCCTGACCAGGTAGGAATGGGATGGGCTTCAGAGCCCCTTCCAACACAAACCCTGCTGTGATTCCCTGATTTAGGGGCAGGGAATGGAGAGGCTGATCCAGAGGCAGGAAAAGATCCCCCAGTCCCTGAGCTGGAGCCAAGGATCTGAGCCTAAATCTCTGGGGTTTTTTTCCCATTAATTATTATTTTAATTATTATTTTAATTGTTATTTTAATTATTAATTCCATAGGAAGGCGAGGCCTGATGTGAGAACATCCCACAGCTCATCCGAGATCCCAAAGAGTCACACTCCATCCATCCATCCATCCATCCATCCATCATCCATCCATCCATCATCCATCCATCCCCTGCTCATCCAGGTTTTTGCATTCCCAGACAAGCCATGCTTGGGAAAACTGAGTGATCCCAAAAAAGACCAAATGAAACCCAAAAACTCAGTGATCTTAAAATTCCAGTGACACCCAGAAAGGAGCAAATGATTCCCAAAAATCCAGTGATCCCAAAATTTCAGTGATCCCAGAAAGAAGCAAATGACACCCAAAAAATCCAGTGATCCCAAAAAGGAGCAAATGATTCCCAAAATTCCAGTGACCCCAGAAAGGATGAAACAATGCCCAAAAATCCAGTGATCCCAAAATTCCAGTGACACTCAGAAAGGAGCAAATGACACCCAAAAATCCACTGATCCCAAAAATGACCAAATGACACCCAAACCCCAGTGATCCTAAAAATCCAGTGACACCCAAAAAGGGCCAAATGACATCCAAAATTCCAGTGATCCCAAAAAGCATCAGTGACACCCAAAACCCCAGTGATCCCAAAATTCCAGTGATATCCAGAAAGGACCGAAAGATGACCAAAAATCCAGCGATCCTAAAAACCCAGTGATCCCGAAATTCCTGTGACACCAAAAAAGGATGAAATGATGCCCAAAAATCCAGTGATCCCAAAATTCCAGTGATACCCAGAAAGGACCGAAAGATGACCAAAAATCCAGCGATCCTAAAAATCCAGCAAACCCAAAACTCCAGTGACACTCAAAAAAGACTGAATGACACCCAAAATTCCAATGATCCCAAAAATCCAGTGATCCCAAAAAGGACCAAGTCATGACCAAAAACCCACTGATCCCAAACTCCAGTGACATCCAGAAAAGAGCAAAAACACCCAAAAATTACCAAATGATACCCCAAACCACAGTGATCCTAAAAATCCAGTGACTCCCAAGAAGGACCAAATGACCCCCAAAATTCCAGTGATCCCAGAAAGGACTAAGTGATGACCAAAAATCCAGTGATCCTAAAAATTCAGTGAAACTCAAAAAGGATGAAACGATTCCCAAACCCCCAGAGATCCCAAAATTCCAGTGATACCCAGAAAGGACCAAGGAACGACCGAAAATCCAGGGATCTCAAAAAGGAGCAAATGATTCCCAAAAAACCCAGGGATGCCAAAATTCCAGTGATACCCAGAAAGGAGCAAACGACACCCAAAAAATCCAGCGATCCCAAAAAGGAGCAAATGATTCCCAAAAATCCAGTGATCCCAAAATTCCAGTGATACCCAGAAAGGACCAAGGAACGACCAAAAATCCAGTGATCCCAAAAATGACCAAATGACACCCAAAACCTCAGTGATCCCCAAAAAAATCAGCAATCCCAAAATTCCAGAGACACCCAAAAAGGACTGAACGACACCCCAAACCCCAGTGATTCCAAAATTCCAGTGATTCCCAGAAGGGACCAAGTGACAACCAAAAATCCAGCGATCCTAAAAACCCAGCAAACCCAAAAAGGACAAAATGATGCCCAAAATTCCAGTGTCGTGCTGGGGCTGCTGCTGCCTCTTCATCCTCCCCCCTGGGAGCTGCTGCTCCTCATCCTCTTCTTCCTCCTCCATCTCCCACTTAGGGCTTCCTCATCCTCCTCATCCTCCTCTTCCTCCCCACCAGGAGCTGCTGCCTCCTCACTCTCCTCATCCTCTTTTTCCTCCTCATCCTCTTCTTCCTCCCTATCCTCCTCAACTGGAGCTCCTGCCTCCTCATCCTCTTCATCCTCCCCTTTGGAAGCTGCTGCCTCCTCATCCTCCTCTTCCTCCCCATCAGGGAGCTGCTGCCTCCTTATCTTTCTCATCCTCTTCTTCCTCCTCATTTTCCTCATCCCCTTATCTTCCTCCTCCTCCTCTTTGGAAGCTGCTGCCTCCTCATCCTCCTCATCTTCTTCATCCTCCCGCCAGGAGCTGCTGCTCCTCATCCTCTTCTTCCTCCTCAATCTCCCCATGTGGGGCTTCCTCATCCTCCTCATCCACAGCTGCTTCCTTCTCATCCTCCTCTTCCTCCCCACCAGGGAGCTGCTGCCTCTTATCTTCCTCATCCTCCTCTTTGGAAGCTGCTGCCTCCTCATCCTCCTCATTTTCTTCATCCTCCCCCTGGAAGCTGCTGCTCCTCATCCTCTTCTTCCTCCCTATCCTTCTCATCTGGAGCTGCTGCCTCCTCATCCTCTTCATCCTCCACTGTGGAAGCTGCTGCCTCCTCATCCTCATCTTCCTCCCCATCAGGAAGCTGCTCCCTCCTCATCCTCCCCCATAGGGATGTGCTGCCTCCTCACCCTCCTCTTCCTCCTCAGTTTCCCCATCCGGAGCTGCTGCTCCTCATCCTCCTCTTCCTCCCCCATGGGAGCTGCTTCTTCCTCTTCCTCTTCCTCCTCCCCCGGCCCCTCTCCCTCCTCCCCCCTCCGCAACCCGAAACTGAAGAGTGAAAAAACAAAAAAAACAAAAAAAACACACACAAAAAACCACACAAAAAATCAAACCAAAACAAACAAAAAAAAAAAACCCAAACAGAGCCAAAGCCCGGACGGACAAACAGACAGAGACACACAGACCCTGCTGCTCACCCCGGAGCGTTCCGGGCTCCTTCCAGCGGGAATCCGAGGCGGAAAAAAAAACTTCCCGAGGCTCGGGAAAAGAAGGAATTAGGAGGCAGGAGGAGGGGCTGCTCCCATTCCTCCCCCGCAGCTGGGATGGATGATGGATGATGGATGGATGGATGGATGGATGGATGGATGGATGGATGGATGGATGGATGGATGGAGTGAAGCAGGCAGGAGATGCCACCCACACCCCGCAGCTCTGGGAGGAATGTGGGGATGGAGAAAGGGGGGGAAAAGGGGAAAAAAATTAAAATATTTTTACCTCTGGGCAGAAAATGTTAATAAAATAACTGGGATGTTTTTTAAGGGAAGGGGCCGGTGTAGGGAAAAGGGAGAAAGTTTGTTCCGAAGGAGATAAAAAAACTTCAGGTATCAGCACCTGGAGAGGGTGGAAAATATCAGGGTTGGGGTGAAAAACTGATTTCAAAAATAGGATTTCAGGAATAAATCTGAGTTCTCACCCTCCTGGGACCCCTGGCTCCAAACAGGATCCCAGGAATAAATCTGAATTTTTCCCTTGGCTCCAAACAGGATCCCAGGAATAAATCTGAGTTCTCACCCCCAGCTCCAAACAGGATTTCAAGAATAAATCTGAGTTCTCACCCTCCTGGGACCCTTGGCTCCAAACAGGATCCCAGGAATAAATCTGAATTTTCCTCTTGGCTCCAAACAGGATTTCAGGAATAAATTGGAATTTTCGCCCTCCTGCGACCCCTGGCTCCAAACAGGATCCCAGGAATAAATTGGAATTTTCCCCTTGGCTCCAAAGAGGATCCCAGGAATAAATCTGAATTCTCACCCCTGCCTCCAAAGAGGATCCCAGGAATAAATCTGAGTTCTCACTCCCAGCTCCAAACAAGATCCCACGAATAAATTGGAATTTTCCCCTTGGCTCCAACCTCCTCCTGCAGCCACATCCAGAGCTGCATCCCAAGGCAGCTTCCAGCCACTGGGAAAACCCCAACCCACCCACCCCTGAAGCTCCCACCACACAAACAGAGGAGATTCCACCTCAGGGGGAAAAAAAAAAATCGGAATTAGAGACCCCATATCCCCCAAACCCAGCAGTTTTCCTGCTCAGAGCAGTGGATCCCCCCCAAGGATTTCCGAGCCCGGGGTCCTGGGAATTCCAGAGGTGATGAAGAGCAGATCTCACCCTGGTGGGTCCCATCCATCCCTAAAAATCCTCTGGCCAGGAGCTAAAAAGGTCAAGGACAGAGGAAAAAGGAAAAGCAGGAGCCTCCAGGGTGAGCAGGAACACTTTGGCTTGAGATGGGAAAAACTTCCAGGGAATCCCAGCCCCACCTGGCTCCAGGTGAAGCCAAAGGATCAGCACAGCCCCGTTAAAAATGAGAGCCTCCAACAGCTGCTAAAAGAGATTTAAATCATCCATCAGCTCCCAGGTGTTCAAATATCCAGGGGTTTGAAAGTTGGAATTTTGCTCTTCCCAGCCTGAGCCTGCAGGGAAATCACTCGAGCTGAAGTTCCCCCACTCCGACAGAAAATCCCAGGAATTAACTGCTTCCTGCCCAAAAATAGCCACGATTTTTTTTCTCCCTTTCAGATCATTTTTGCCTCCAAACTCTCCGGGTAACTCCAGTTTTAGGGATGGATACCAATCCCAGGCTTCAGAGGAGCACTCCATAAACTCAGGCTTAACAACTGAGCCTAATTAAACCCTACAAACCTCCTAAAGCCCTCGTTAGGGAGCTGAATGGGATTAATTGCAATTGGATCTGCATTCAGCGACTGAATGCACTCCCAGAGCCGAGTGGGGCAATCAGGAGGGGTTTGTGCAGCTCCAGCACAATTCCTGACAGGATCAGGGGCTCCAGCTGCTCTTTGGAGGTGCCCAAAATGCTGCAGGATGAGGAGTTCTGGTTTGAACCCAGCTCCAGCAGGGTTTAACCCTTGAGGTGCAGATGTGGCACTTGGGGACACCCAACAACAGCAGCAGCACCTGGAGCTGCTGGAGCAAATCCAGAGGAATCCACGGAGCTGGAGACAGGCTGGGAGAGCTGGGAGTGCTCACCTGGAGAAGGGAAGGATCCAGGGAGAGCTTCCAGCACATTCCAGGGGCTCCAGGAGAGCTGGAGAGGGA
>JAOTIY010000771.1:1431167-1442638 GCA_027123655.1 Muscicapa comitata
ACAGGAACCTGGGAATGGGACAGAGGAACCTGGGAATGGGGACACAGGAACATGGGAATGGGGACACAGGAGCCTGGGAATGGGGACACAGGAACCTGGGAATGGGGACAGAGGAACCTGGGAATGGGG
The DNA here is from genome assembly GCA_027123655.1 of Muscicapa comitata. NCBI lineage: Eukaryota > Metazoa > Chordata > Aves > Passeriformes > Muscicapidae > Muscicapa > Muscicapa comitata. The sequence goes on from JAOTIY010000771.1 coordinate 1,431,297, forward strand.
ACAGAGGAACCTGGGAATGGGGACAGGAACCTGGGAATGGGGACACAGGAACCTGGGAATGGGGACAGGAACCTGGGAATGGGGACACAGGAACCTGGGAATGGGGACACAGGAACCTGGGAATGGGACAGAGGAACCTGGGAACATGCTGGCTCTGAGAGCTCGAGCAGTGACACTGATTATTTTTGTGCTCAGAAGGTTCAGTCTCATCAAACCAGGCTGTTCCTGTCAGGAAAATCCCTGATTTGCTCCGACTCTGCCCTTTTTCTGCTGGAATCTGCGTTCCTGGAGCAGAGGGGGAAGCCTGCAGGGACCTGCTGGCTCTTGGTGACTCTTGTGTCTCCCTTCAGGCATCTGACTCCAGCTTAAACCAAGAGGATGGAGCCCAAGCTTTCCTCTGGTGGTTGCTGGGTATGTGAGGAGCACATTTCTGGGGTGCTGGCAGGATTCTTGGAATTCTCTTGGCCAAAGCTTGGAGCAGAGAGGGAGAGGAGAGGGGCTGGGGCTGCTCCAGGTGTTCCTTCAGCACAAGATTTCACAGAGGAGGTTTTAAAGTCTGCTTTTCTACCTCCAGCCTGGGTCTGTTGGTGGCTTTTTGGGAAATCTGGGATTGATTATTATAAAAAATGGCACAAATCTCAACCTGTAACCAAACCCCAGAATTGTTATCAGTTTTCTTATCAAGTCTGGGAATTTTGGGGTGTTTTTTTTTGCCCTGAAAGCCAAATTTGGTGAGTTGAAGCTGCAGGGCTGTGCTTCCCTTGCAGGTATTGCTGCCCTCACCTTTGCCCTGCTGATGTCTGCCAGGATGGGGATTTTCCAGGAGACTCTGTACCAGAAATTTGGGAAGCACTCCAAGGAGGCTCTGTTCTACAACGTGAGTCCCTGGGGCATTCCCTGCTCCAAGTTCTGGGCACAAAAAGGATCCCACACTGCCAGGATGGAGCAGTGAGGAGCCTGCTTTGATCCAGGGTGGATTCCTGTCACTGTCTGTGGGGTCTCCTGGATGTGAGATCACCCACAGCAGGACATTGGGTGGTTTAGAGTTCAGGTTTTCCCAGCTGAGCACTGAAGGAGAGTCAGGAGCTGTTTTCTGAGGTTTCCAAGGTTGTTTTTTCTCTCTTATCTAAGGAATTCTTTCTCTAACTCACAGAGGTCTGTTCAGCAAGCTGGTCAAGGCACACACTGCCTGTCCTTGGGGCAGGACTTATCTTTTATACTCTAAATTACACACCTAATATTTACAATTACTTTCCAATTACACTGTCCAACTTTCTCCCAAACCAATCCAGAGGTGCCATCCTAACCCAAAAGATGGATGCCACCAAGAAGAAGAAAGAAAGACATACCATGCCCAAATTCCTCCATCTTAGCTCTAAATCCCTTATTGTAAACAATTCTACAAATTCACTTTTCTACCTTCTAACAATCTAATTTATGCTCTACTTGTTTTTTGTGACTTGTAATTCTTCCTGCAATGATGGTAATTTTTCCCAGGGACTGAAATCCAACCCACAGGGGTTTTGGGCACTGTGCCAGGGCCTCTGAGCCCCCTGCCTGGATCTCAAGGCATCCAGGGGAGCCAGGGGAATATCCTGGATTCCCACAACAAGGCACTGGAAGCTGGCAGCAGCTCTTGGAGTCACTCAGTCATCTCTGAGCTCCCTTCCTCGCCCCAGGTCTGACAGCAGCCTGTGTTTCACAAGTAGTTACCACCTAATTCCCATCAGTTCCAGCTCTTCTGGAGTTCCATCATCACTGTGATCTCTGTTGATTTTGGGAAAATGTGGGTGCATGTGTGTTTTTCACCATCAGCCCCTTATTCCTGATGGTCTGGTGTATAAATTCCCACTTATCATGATTAAAAGAAGAGCAGGTGATTAAGAGAAGCAGACAAGAAATGCAATTTTTCCTCTGTCAGAAACCTCTGCTAAATTGCTTCTCCCCTCAAGCAAGGAAGTAATCAAGTATTGGCTGGAGCTTGTTCTTGTCTATCTTGATAAGGTGGATTTTTTTATCAGGTGCATCTCAGTTCCCTCATTCCTATTGCAGGAGAGGGAATGGGAGCCCCACATGCAGGGTCAGAGTGAGGGTCACTCACTGCCAGTTTGGGGCTGGAGAGGGCAGAGGGAACAAAAATCATCATTACAGAAGAACAGATGGAAAAATGTGCCTGAAATAGTCCCCAAGAAGCCACTGAAGTGTCCAAGGCCAGGTTGGATGGAGCTCTGGGCACCCTGGTCCAGTGGAAGTGTCCCTGCCCATGAGAGGGGTGGCACTGGATGGGTTTTAAGGTCCCTTCCAACCCAAACCATTCTGGGATTCTCTGAAAGGAGTGAAGTTTGAGGATTCAAGACAAGCAAAATAATTTGAGAGATGGTAGATAAATAGTGTTTGGTTCCATGTGGAAAGAATTGAAATGTGTGAGTGTGAGTGCCAGTGCAGTGAATCCCTGCTGAGAAGCAGTGCAGGATAAACAGGAGCTGATGTTTGGTGTGGTTCATGGAGCCAGGCTGGGAGAGCTGGAATTGCCAGGCTGGAGAAGGGAAGGATCCAGGGAGAGCTTCCAGCACATTCCAGGGGCTCCAGGAGAGCTGGAGAGGGACTGGGGACAAGGGATGGAGGGACAGGACACAGGGAATTGGGAAAGGGGAGATTGGGGCAGGAATTGCTGGCTGGGCTGGAATTGCCAGAGAATCCCTGGATCCCTGGAATGCCCCAGGAAAGGTTGGACATTGGGGTTTGGAGCAGCCTGGGATGGTGGAAGTGTCTCTGCCATGGCAGGGGGGAATGAGATGAGCTTTAAGTCCCTTCCAACTCAGCCATTCTGGGATTCTGTGACTGCAGGAAAAAGCTGATTTTCCCAATAAATAACCTGTGAACATCCATCTCTCTAATTCACCCTGCTCTGGATTCCATAAAAACAGACCAGACTGCCCCAATACTGAGTTACTGCAGTGATTTCCATTAGAATGAACAGAATCTGATACTCCTCACATGTTGTTGGATGCTGCTGGGAACCAGGGGAAAAGCAGCCTTGAGGCCTTGCCTTTCTCAGGCCTTTTACAAGGTCAAGAAATTATAACAATGATTAAACACCTGCAGGGTGCATGAGATACATGATGTTTTGCTTAAAGCATGTTTTCAAGGAGGTGTTGCCTTCTTTGACCAATGAGTCTTTTCTATTTTGTTTTTGCACAAACTACCCTATATCTATGTGTAGTGTTTCTTTAAATAAATCTCTTTCCTCTCTTGCTTCTCCATTACATGTTGCATTATCCTTTTTGCTGCTCTTACAGCCTTAAAATGCAACACTCACGTTGTGCCCCAAAACCTCCACAGCATCCTCAGTGCAAATGAGAGAATTTTGCACAGAAACACAACCAAAAAAAAAAAACAAACAAAAAAAAAACCCCCACAAAGGACAGTGATGTGTGAAAAGTGAGGGGCACCACTTTGCTGTGCTTTTTGTTCCACAGCAGACAGCTGAACAAAGAGGAAAAACCCCCAAAGCAGGGAAGCTGAAGCACAGGCAGAGGTTGATTTTGCAGCTGAGGGTTGTTCTGCAGCTGCCCATCCCTGCTGGCACAGGGACCTGAGGATGCCGTGCCCACATCTCCACCCCAACCCCAAATCCACCCCCCTGGGGCACCCAGGCTCTGCTAAACCCAAAGTGACACTGGAGTCACCCAGCCCTTGCTGAGCACTGGGCACAAATCCCTGCAGACAGACAGACAGACAGACAGCCCTGGAGCCTCCCTCCTCCCACCCCCTTGGCCACCTCTGGGCTCCAAGAACAAAGGCAAAGCCAGGCTGAGCTTTGGGAGGATGGACATTAATGGCCTGTGACACCCCTGCCCTCTCTGGGGTCACTTGTCACACGAGGTGGGAATTTCCCCCCCTGACTTTGTTGTGACACAGATATCCAAAATGTCAAAAGATTTACTGTAAAAAGCACCTCCAGGCCACGTTTAAGGTGACTTCTGTGCTCTTGTTTTGCTTTTCTTTTTCTCCCCTCAACATGTTTTGCTCCCAAAAGGGAATTTTACACAAATCACAGTAAAAATACACATAAAACTCTTTTTTTTACACTTCCTCAACTACTCTGCTACTCCCAGCACCAGCTGGGTTCTTGTTCTCCATCTCTTTGAGGGAATACCTACAGCTCCTGTGGCTTACAAAAAAAAAAAAAAAATTAACACTGGAGTTGGTATTGTGCAATTATTTTGCAAAAGTTACATATCAGTGCTTAAAAAAAAAAAAAAAGAGCAACGAAATGACAAGGCACAGGAGATGGAAGAATTGAAACATATGTTGGAAATGTCACAAACAGCACAGATCAGAGCAGCAAAAGCCACCAGAAAGCAGCAAAAAAAACCCCTAAAACTGCTAAATATAATTGGGTGTTTAATTAGGAAACCAAAGCATTACTAATATATGCTTTAAAATTTGGGAATTCAAAGCATATAAACGAAAGCAAAACCTTTTCTATTTTGGGATGACTTTGTGCAAAAAATGAATCTGTGAAAAGAACTTCCTACAAAGCACAGGCTCAGCAGCCTTGGGCAGCAGCAGCACTTTGAGAGGGGGAAAAAAAGTGTAAATAAGGCTCCCAAAATCCACTTCTCATAGTCAGAGGGACAGAAAAGGGATTTATTTAAAGAATCTCCCTCTCAGAGTTCTGCTTCAGTGGTTTCTTTGGAGCAGGGATGTCCTGGAGGAGCTGGGAGCAGAGATTTATTGTGGCATAGCTTCAACATGGACCTGGAGCAGAGGAATTGGGGAATTTGAGTCTAAAAGGAATAATGAAGAGGAGAAAAAGCTCCTGGCAGAGCACAGAACTGAGCCTCAATCTCCTAAATTCACCACTATAACCCAAAACCAGCCATACCAAAAAACCCACCAATGGGTTAAATTCCAGCAGTTTTGTCCAACATTGTCCTAGTTCTTTGAAGTAGAGAAAAAATAAAATCACTCCAGTGAAATTCCAAAGGGGGAACTCCAGTGTGAAGGTCCATGAAGTGACAGCCACTAATGACTTTTGACAATTTGATTTTTATTTTTTTTCCATGTGGAGCTGCTGGGAGCTGCCAGCAAACCTGGGGAATTCTTCAGAAGTGCCCATGAGGGACAGGGAGGGACACAGGGACATGGATCATCCCCTGAGCTCTGCTCCTCATTCCTGAGGCTGATTCCAGCCACAGACAGGTTTATGCCCATTAAACTCCATAAAAATTCACTGTCACTCCCAGTTATCCCAACTGGATTTGTATGAAAAGGAGAGGAAAACAACATATTTTAAATTGCCTTTGGAATCCAACACCTGAAGGTAGAGGCAAGTCTCCAACAGGATCTACCTGAGCTTTGGGAATTGGAAAGAATTCTGAGAAAGATTTTATTTCAACTTCTGTTTGAAAGAAGAAAAATGTCAGTAAATTAGAGGAATGAGTGTTTTTTAAATGCCTGGGTTAAAGGACGTTCTGGGGCATGATTTTAGGGAATTTGCAGTGATGTCATTCCCATCATGAGACAACACATGGGCATGTGCTCCCCTGGAGACAAATAAAAACATAATTAATTTACACCTCCTCATCCAAAATCTAGGCTAAAAATACAGAACATGCACACAGTGCCTTCATTCAGCTTTCATTTGATGCTTTGTTACCCAAATAAATTCCATCCCTGAGTGGGTGTGGAATGTGATGTCCCAATGCTGGGTTATTCACCATGGAATTATTGAATAGTTCGGGGTGGAGGGACCTTTCCAGGTCATGGCAGGGACAACTTCCACTGTCCCAGGCTGCTCCAAACCCCAATGTCCAACCTTTCCTTGGACATTGCAGGGATCCAGGGATTCTCTGGCAATTCCAGCCCAGCCAGGAACTCCTGCCCCAATCTCCCCTTTCCCCATTCCCTGTGTCCTGTCCCTCCATCCCTTGTCCCCAGTCCCTCTCCAGCTCTCCTGGAGCCCCTGGAATGTGCTGGAAGCTCTCCCTGGATCCTTCCCTTCTCCAGGTGAGCACCCCCAGCTCTCCCAGCCTGGCTCCAGCCCTGGAGCAGCTCCATGGATTCCTCTGGATTTGCTCCAGCAGCTCCAGGTGCTGCTGTGTCCCAGCTCTGCAGGTGGGGTCTCACCTGAGAGGGGCACAGGGACAGAATCCCCCTCCCCTGCTGTGGGATCAGCCCAGCACTCAGGGGGTTTTGGGTGCCAGTGACATTTTTTCCATGTTAAATTTAACTTTGGGCCAGCAGGGCTGGGAGGAATTTGAAAAGGTGACAGTTCACCCGTGTTAATCCCCAGCAAGGCAGAACATTGCTGTGAATCAGAATTAATTCCTGCAGCAGCAATGGCACTGTGACATGTGCTTTCATCAAAATTCAACTTTGCTGATTAAACATCTCCAGGAATTTGGTTGTTCTACATCAGAATTATCACAGTAGGTAAAGGTCACCAAGAGCCCACACTTCTATTCATGAGGCTCTGGGTTTGGGTTTTTTTTTTTTTTCACTCCCTCTGTCTTTGCCAGACGAGGCTCAGGCCTGGAGCCAGGAGAATACAAATTTGGGGGCTCAGCCTCCCCTGCTTGGTTTGCATCTGTGATTGGTTTGGGTGTGGAGAGGAGGGCAATGCAAATTGGAACCTCTGCCTCCCCAGAAAGCTGTGCCCCCATCTCCCACTTGCCACCAGCATTTCTCAGGGGCAGCAGCACCTCAGAGAGATTTTCTCTCCTCCTGCAGCAGAGCCAGAATGAATAACAGTCCCAGGGGGGTGACACGAGGAGGATTTTCTGGATAATGCTTCATTCAAGGCACACAATGCTTCTCAAACCCTGCCTGCTTTGAGGAACTCTGCAAAAGCTTTGATTTATCAGCACTCCAGGCATGTTGCTTTTTCTGCCAAGATTTTTGGGTAGGTTTAGGGCACTGGAAGAATTTATGGAAGAGCCCAGCACCTTTGTTTTGTTTACCTCACTGAGCTGATTGACATCTATAAATGATATTGTGCTCTCAAGGGCTGCTGCCTTCCATTCAAAGGATTCAGTTCCATTGCTTCCAAGATTGTATTTTGAGCATTGTAAAGCTCCTGATGGAGGGTAATTACAACAAATTATCTGAATAATTCTAATACTGCATCTACTCCATTACAAATGACAACCAGCAATTATACCCATCCCAGCTTTTCAGCAAACTAAACAGAAAAAACTACTTTACTCTTGACCTGGGCGTGTCCATAACTGATAATAAGCACCCATTCTGCTCACTGCAACAATAGTTCTTCATCCTTGACAACTTCTATTTGGTTTTTTTTTGTTGTTGTTTTTTTTTTTTTTTAATAGGGAAGAGGTGGCAGAAATGTTCCCTAGGAGGCTCCCCAGGGATGCAGATGGCAGATGGGAAAAGGGGGGTTTGTGTGGTGGAATGAAGGTGATGGGGACAAGGCAGCTGAGAGGAACTTGGATGAACTTTTCTATCAGAAAAGTAAAAAGTTTGGTACCTTTTGCACAGAAGAAAGGTTGAGCTGGAAGCAGAAAACACAGAGAGGTTGTGGCTGTTCCTGGATCCCTGGAAATGTCCAAGGCCAGGCTGGATGGGGCTTGGAGCAGCCTGGGACAGTGGAAGGTGTCCCTGCCATGGCAGAGGTGGCACTGATGAACTTCAAGATCCCTCCAATCCAAACCATCCCATGATTCCATAATTCTATCATTCTATTCTACTCCAAACACTCAGTGCCATGAAGAACTTGGAATAACTGCCTGGGAAGGAGATGAAACCATCAGGAGCCAGCAAAGGTGAGACATCAAAATCCCAATCCCAATGGAGGGATTCCCTGCAATTAATCAACTTTTATTCATTTTTACCAACCATTTTTGTCAGTTCAGGTTAATGACTGTGCTGCAGGTCCAGTCTGCTTGTCATGGTGCACCACAAAACCAATTGTCCCTCCCATCCCTCATCAAGAGGAATGATTGTCTCAGTGACAAACTGCACGACCCCAAGGAACAAAATGAAGAATTGTCCCAAACTCTAGACTTGCCTCCACCCAAACCCAAACCATTCCATGATTCCATAATTTTATAATTCTATTCTATTCCAAACACTCAGTGCCACGAAGAATTTCGAGTAACTGCCTGGGAAGGAGATGAAACCATCAGGAGCCAGCAAAGGTGAGACATCAAAATCCCAATGGCAAGATAAAACAGCAACCAGCAATGGAGGGATTCCCTGCAATTAATCAACTTTTATTCACTTTTACCAACCATTTTTCTCATCAGATTAATGACTGTGCTGCAGGTCCAGTCTGCTTGTCAAACCACAAAACCAATTGTCCCTCCCATCCCTCATCAAGAGGAATGATTGTCTCAGTGACAAACTGCACGACCCCAAAGAACAAAATGAAGAATTATCCCAAACTCCAGACTTGCCTCCACCTTTTGCAAAGATGTAGCACGAGGGGATGGTTTTATTTCCTCCCTGTAAGATGTTATAAAGCTTTGCAGAATATCAATTTTCCTGCTCTGTGCAGCAGTTCTGAGTTTCTGGCCATCCACCAGACCAGGCTGTCACTCATTCTTCTCCAAAATCCCCCAGGATTTCCTCTGGGAGAGCAGCTGGAAAATGACACTTGTCAACATTTCCCCCTTCTTGTTGTAATTACTGTTATTTGTACAAGGTCTCCAGTTTTTCTCTGTGTAAGGAATAATTCTGTCTTGTATCCCCTGAATGAATTCCCTGCCTCAGGTAAAAAATATCAAACTTGGGGATCCCAAAACCAAGGAACTTTTGAGGCACCTGCACTTATTTAGCAGCATTATTTCACCTAGCAGGGTGTATTAAGCTTTTTTTTTTTTTTCCCCCACTTTGAAAATCCTGTCTCACTGTTACTCCAAAGACAATGAGTTTGCTAAAAGTCACCAAAAATTATTAAAGCCACAAAGAACCTGATCACCATCACATTTTCCAGCATGTACAGCACTGCTGGTGCACATCCTTCCCTCCATACTTTTCATCCTTCAATAAATCAGCCAAAAAAAACCCTAAAAAACCACACAAAACTACAGTAAAATGGGAAATATGGGGCTTGATTAATGACAGTGGGAATGTAAGACTTTTAGTTTTTCCCCATTTATTTCAAATCCTCACAGAATTCAGCACAATTCAACTCCACTCTTCATCCACAACTTCTTCCCTGGCAGTTCCAGCACCAGGATTTCCATGGACAGAGCAATTTCACACTCAGGTGTGAGGGAATTTTGTCTCTGAAAAGTTTGGAAGTTACCAGAGGAAAGGAACTGTGGAAGTGCTTTTCAGTGAAATTCCACAAAGTGCAATTCCTGCTGAGCTATCTGAAATTCAAAATTCCTGGGACCCAAAATAACCAAATTAAAGGCCAACTTCTGGCCTGCAAAATGTATTTCTGCCCATTCTGCAGATCTGTAAAAGTCAACAGAATTGAGAGTTAAATCCCTCAGGAATATCTCACCAAAAAGTTATTTTGTGTCACGACCTGATGCGTGAAAAACTTGTTTTTCCATGGGCTCAAATCCCCTAAAAGGCTTTTCCCAAGATTTTGCCAGGATTTTCCTTTTGCCACGTGCCCATGAAAACCCTGCAAGTGTTTGTGGAGCCACATCTGATGTGTCTGAACCAAATAATCCCAATAAAACAGGAATAAATGAGGGTCCTGCACTGGAATATTTAGGAATTCAGCAGAATGAGAAAATGCAGCTTAGTGTTGAAGGAACTTCAAACCCATTATTTGTAGCTCAGCTCAGGAAAATGAAAAGAGGGGAATAATTGAAATAAACAGTTTGGATTTATCATAAATGAAAGTTAAACACTTGGAAAATCTCCCTTCTTTCTCTTTTTGCATCTGTGGGGGAGACAGGAATTCATCTCCATGCTCTGAGTTTCCCCAGATCACATTTTAAACTGCACTAAAGGTTTTAAAGAAAAAAAAACCCTGCAAGAACAATCCAGGTAAAACACAAAGCTGAGACTTCCCACACGAGGGGCCCAACTCCAAGGGAATTCCAGCTCACTGCCAAAGGCTTTTCCCAAAAACCCCTGAGCTAAACATAAATATAATAATGACAAAAAATTAAATTATTAATCTTTCCTTTCATTGGCTCCATGAGGGATGTGGGGTCCAAAAAAGCACCATCATTCCAGGCTTTAGATCTTTGCTTTTAACAGCAAATCCTAAATACAGGAATCCCCTTTTTTGTTCTCATCAAGCAGCAGCTCTCCTGCCTTCAATCAAAAATTCATAAAGCTTGATGAGAGCAACCACAGGCACTGTATAAAAATTTTAAGGTAATAGTACCATAAAGTGGACTTAAACCACATTGTGTTTTCATCCTTGGATTGCCCCCATTCAGGGAAAACCCTCACTGAAGTATTTTTTTTTAACAGCTTCCACAGCCAGATTACAAATTCAGAATTTGTCAAGTTCTTTTTCCCTTTTGTTCCACCACAAAAATCAAAGATGTTTTTCTGGTTCTGCCATGGGAGCTCTTCTTTTGCTTTACAGATTTTTTTTTTTTTAGCCATGTCAGAATATTATTTCCTACATTTGAAATGAAAGTTGGGGCTATTAAAGCAAGTTTAACTACAACTGCAAGTTCATTCCTCAATAGCAAAGGAGTTGCTTGAACAGCTTCAGCTCCTGCATGGAGCTTGTGATGGAGATTTAAAGTGTTTGATGATTCTTGTGGCACTTGGGGATGTGTGGTGGCCTTGGCAGTGCTGGTTATTGGTTGGACTTGATGATCTTGAAGAGCTTTTCCAACCTTAGTGAGTCTTAAATGTGGAACTCAGGTGTTTTTCAGGAATTTTGTACCTGAGTTGGTTCAAATGAATTGATTGATCCCTTCTGCCCTTCCAGCTTTGCTCACAACTTCTCTGGCCACGTGGTGAGCCCTGAGCTGCTCAGGAGATTGGATGAAATCATCACTTGAGATCCCTCCTGACTGAACTGTTCTGCTCCCAAGGAATAAATAAATCACTGACAACTCTCATGGCATCACCAACCCCTGGGACAGGATGAGAATAACAGTGCTCAGCAACGTGGGGAAGCTCAATCCTCCATCAGAACACCAGTGAAATGCTGGAAGTCAATTTAAGTTTTCCCAGAGAAGCTGTGGCTGCCCTGGATCCCTGGAAGTGTCCAAGGGCAGGCTTGGAGCAGCCTGGGAGAGGAGAAGGTGTCCCATGGCAGGATCTGGGTCATCTTTGATGTCCTTTCCAGCTGTGGCAATTGATAAGTGATTCGTGTTAATCATAGAAGTTTTGGAGTTTGTATAAACCAGAATACTTAAAATAAGAAAAGAACATGGACCTAG
>JAOTIY010000771.1:1444089-1458985 GCA_027123655.1 Muscicapa comitata
TCAGCCTGGAGAAAAGGGGGATCAGGGGGGCCCTTGTGGCTCTGCACAAGTCCCTGACAGGAGGGGACAGCCCCAGGCCGGGCTCTGGGAACAGGAAACAGGGACAGGATGAAACAGCCCCAAGTTGTACCAGGAGAGGTTTAGATTTGATATCAGAGAAAATTTCATCATGAAAAAGGTGCTCAGGGATTGGAACTGCCCAGGGAGGTTTGGGGTCCCCATCCCTGCTCCAAGGAATTCCTGGAGGTGGCACCCAGAGCTGGGCTGGGGACAAGGTGGGGACTGGGCAGAGCTTGGACTCCATGACCCTGGAGGGCTTTTCCAACCTCAGGGATCCGGGGAATTTGTGATCTCCTGATCTGAGCCTCGTCTGTCTCACATCTCCTGCCCCAGAGAGCAGGAAGAGATTCCCTACCTTGCACAAGAATTCCGTTCAGTGATATTTTCCCACCCTGTTGGAATGTAAGACCTGATGAAATCTGTTCTTTTCAGACACACTCCCTTTAAAAGTTTCCAAATCATATTTCCTGTGCACTTTATCAGATTTTTTTTAATTTACCCTGATCCTCTGCACATTACTCAAACACAAACTTTATGTAGCTACCATTCTAAGTTCCCTCTCCTCAGCCTTATTGATTTCTCTGAAATCAAGTATTTTAGGTTTGATTCAGAAAGCTGAAGGCATCAGCTCTCATTATTTAGCAGTATTTGTGCCACAGGAGGACTTGACATTTTCCATCTACTTCACTAATAATAAATAACCCTTAGACTTCAAAATACCACATCTTTTTCTTAACCTATTTGGTGTGATTTAGCACAGCTTAAATGTAACAAACTCATCTCATTTTCACACTCCTTTTGCTTCCCTAAACCCACAGTCCCTATATTATCAAGTATTAATTTTATAGTGTACAACTACAAGATATTACAGCGTATTTTAAAATAAAATTAGATTATTATTATTATTATTATTATTATTATTATTGTAAAAAGGGTTACTGGTGAGATACACAGGGGTTCTGAGTTATACACTGAGTTTTAGATCAGTTTAGTGACGTAGTTTTTAACACCAGCAGCAGCTGATGCTCAGAGACCAAAGGATTTTGATGTCCCATGACAACTTTGCTGTCCCTTCCCAACATTTTTAAAATAAGCAGGATTTAAATTCTACATCCAGCACCTTTTATCTTAATATATCCTGAATTCAACAGCAGCTTGACAGGATTATTCCCACAAAACATCCCTGCTGTACTTGTGCACCTGGGTGGATGCACTTCCCTCCCAAGGACAGGGAATTCCTGGGATCTGGAACTTCACCATCAGCAGCTCAGAGCCACCAGTGGAGAGGAACATTCTGATATCAACAGGCAGCAAAAGTCCATCAGCACCTGATTAGTCCCTCAAGGATTTTTTAAAATTTAATAACAGAATAATCCCTCTTTGATTTGCATTAAAGTAATTGGAAGAAACAGTTAACTCCAAACTGGCTTTCAAGTGACAAGCCCACTGCTTTCAGTGATGGAAAAAGAAGAAATGAAAAGGAGTATTTGATTTGAAATGAAAATGGCAAGCTGCTGCTGCTCTGTTCCCCCCATTCCCATCAATCCCAAACAGCAAGAGGAAGAAAACTTTGCATCCAAAGTCTTTGCATCCAAACAATGTCAGAAGTGGAAAATTGGGAATTTTGCTTTTCCTTCTTCCCTTTTTTCCCCCCTACTCTTTGCTTTTCTCTTTCTCTCTGGACTCTGAAACCCAAGGCAGGGATCAGGACACCACTGGCACGTCCCACCAGACCCTGTGGGGACCCAAAGGGTGCCAGGATAATCCCACTCCTCCTCCCCAAGGTCACATCCTGCTGGGAAGTGACTCTTCCTTCCGAATCAATGAGCACTTGGCTTTCCCCTCCATCCTCCAACCCTTTTAATTGCTGCTTGATCCTAATGAAGTGTGGCTGATGGTAATGAAAGGAAACCCTCCTGGCCTCAGCCCCACCATCCATCCCCTGCATCTCCCACCCTTCCCATCCCTCCCCCTCCAGCCTGGAGACTGCAGACATCTGTTCCTCAATTGTCTGGTAATAAACACACTCTATAAAGCATATGTAAAATGATTATTACCCTGAGGAGCCAAGTGCCTTTCAAATGCCAGCTGAAACAAATAAACATTAAAAAAAAAATTTAAAAAAAAAATAAAGAAGACATCAAAAAAATCCCCACCAAACAAATGGTACGACAGACATCACTCAGGCTGTTCCATATTCCAGAATGAAGGGTTGTTGGGATTGCTCCTGTGATCCTTCTTCCCAAGGAAGATGTTATTCCTCAGCCCAGTAACTCCAGTGCTGGTTGCCAGCAAAGGATGAAGGAAAAAACTGGACTCCTGTGGTAACTTTTATACTTTGGCACCTCCCACGAAATGTAATTAAAGGAAATCAAAGGTGGGTCCTGCCTCAATTTCTAAGTGCAATTAATTTCCAGATGTAGTTAGGAAAGCCTATTCCCAGGAATCAGCTCCTCTAGAACACCCACTTGTCTCTCAGAAATGCACTCTCCTTTATTCCATGTGTGCTGGTGTCATTAAGTGCTGGTAATTAATCTGGGCCTTGGGGTGTCTCAGTTGTCCTTGTGGAAATTAGGAACCCTCATCCTGAACAACACAAATCTCACTTCCCAACTCTGCTCTCTGCTCTGAAGGAATTCAAAGGCAAGGAAAGCTCTGAAAACCATTTTTATTTATTTTTCCTTACACTGCCCATGCTTTTAATTAAGAGTTTCCCTAAACTTTGGTTATTGGGAATTCATTTGCACCCCCCACCCCAAAGTCTGACCTCATGTTCTTCAAGAAGATCTGGAGCCAAGTTCCACCCTCAGCTTGTAAATAAAAAAGGATTTAAAAATGGCTTTATGAGCAGCACATTTGTCCCTGTGCTTGTGCAGCTCTGATGTGATCAGCACTGACACTTCAGGAGTTCCCACTGATGAGTGTGAATGCTCTGCTTCCACCTCTCCCCTCAACATTTCAGGGCTGAATGATATTTTAAAGCCATCACTTGATGTGATGCTCAGGCTTTAAATCAACACACCAGGGTCTGGTTTCTCAGTCATGCAGTTTGTTTAATCCTTTCAGAAGCACTCAGCTGCCTCATAAAATCAGAGAGTCCATGCAGTGCTGAAGCTCCTCTGGCAATGTATTTATGGGACTTTGATAAAAACAAGGAGGGAAAAAAAAAAAACCTTGTAAATAAAATATTGATCATTTGAATTCAAACCAGATCCATTTCAAGCCTGTACAGGGGACAGGGATGAAAGATGAGGGGAGTAGGTCATAAAGAACCTCAAAAAGGAAAATAAAACAGGTGGAAACTTCACAGCTCTGCAGGAATTACTTCCAGGAGAGCTGGACATTTCAAACAGGAGCATCTGGGAAAGGGCAACAAGGATCTAACCAAGACATGATGATTTCATGATTCCATGTGCTGGAAATCACTGCAAGCTTCAATATTTTACCAAATTCACCTTACTGAGCATTTCAGCTGCTGGTGGGACAGGCCATGGCCATCCCATCAGAAACAGAATTCCCTGCAGGGAATTATTCTCAGCCACAGAGATCCTGCATCCCATCCATCCCTAAGTCACCATGAGTTCAATCTCTCAGCACAGTCCCTGAGTCCAACAGTAAAATAAATAAAATGACATTAAAATTGGTTTTTAGAGCCCTCTCCTACCCCTAAACTCTCCCATCCCACAGGGGGAAAAGGGCAAACCAAGTGATTCCACATTTTCCTTCTTTTCCTGCAGTTATTGGTGAAATCCTCACTGCAGGGGAGTGAAGATGTTGCAGGTGGTTGGCACGAAAAACACACTGTGCACAGCTACCTTCATCTCAATGCAATTATTTTGTATGAGGCAAATGATTTCTCCTGCCTGACTTGCAGGCTGGGAATGCAAAGTGAAGTGTTTGGGAAGTGCTATTTAAAGCAGAGCACTTGTGTTTCTGCTCAGATGGGAGAAAAAAAAAAAAAAGGGGGGGAAAAATAAAGCAGGAAGGCAAAGAGAAAGAATTTCAATCAATGGGAAAGATCTCATCAATAAAAACAGGAGCATCACCACCCCGTGGGCTTGCAAGATGTCTGGAAATTCATTAATGATTTAGAAATTGAAGTCCACATCATCATAGTCACACCCTGAAGAACACTGAATTTCAGTTGTCCATCTTTTCCCATCATAAAGTAGCTGAAAGTTATAAATCATCCTGCAGCAAATTTATTTTGAGCACATTTCTTCAGTTTAAAAGAGGCAGAGGTGGAAATGAAATGTGCTTATGGAATTCTCCACTTTGTTATGGGCAGAAGCAAGAAATAAACTCTTTTTTCAAGGCAAAATCTTGCACATCAAAACACATTTCAGGATGTTCTCAGGATTATTCCAATCTCTGCTGTTATGACACCAGAAATTTTGATTTGGAGGAATTTATGCCTTTCCCAACTGTGTTTTTAAGTGCTGAAAAGTCACAAATAAACCCAGCTCTCAGCCATGGAGGTGTCAGGAGGAGATTCCTCCCTCTGGGGATCAGATTCCAGTTATTTTTTATGACTATTTTGTGGGAAATCCTCTCCAAAAATGCTGGGAAAGGCCATGTCTGGGGAGAAAGGAAAACCCTCCCAGGCAAAAAGAGGTGGGAGGTTGATATGAGCTGAGACAAACACTGTATTATTTAATTTCCACAAAACCAACAGCACAAACTGTTAGAAAAGCAGCAAAATTCAAATATCAGAGGTGAACAATACAGTGAGAAGAGGTTTATTAAAGGCTTGCTCTGTTTAAAGTTCCAGCTGTGACAATTTGAATCCTTTTTAATTTTAATTCCTGGCTCACTCTGGATCAGGAATTAATTTGCAGTCCTCAGCCCACAGTGTTTTATCCATGAACTCACCTTGCAGTTCCTCTGACTTTTTAATAAGCACAAAGAACAGCAAGAATCAATTTGTGGCAGGTTGCAAATAAACTTCACCCAGTTTAGGTCAATAAATGACATTGGTCAGTGACACAGGGTCACCCAGACAGGAAATCCAACCTGACATCACAGTTCAGCTTGAAAAATATATAAAACAATATTGTCAAGTTTGGTTTTTCACACACAACAACTTCACAACATCAACAGCTTCAGAGCAACCCCTTTGCTCTGGGATCTCACAAGTGAAATGTGCCCAACATCCCCACAAATCAGAGGTTCAATTCCAATTAATTCCAATTTCATTCCAACTTATTCTAATTCTTTGCAGCTGTTGGAAAGCTGTGCAGAAAGGCAGATTTTACCTGAGCAGGGGGTGAAAGATGATGGTGATGTTCCTGGCTCCTGGTTTGCAGACAAACTTGGACCCACCACCTTCAATTAAGTTATCATCTGGTCCTCCTGGAAAATAAAGTGGAACAAAGTTGCCTAACAGACCTTGACATCCCTTGATTTTCAGATAGCAAGTGATAATTAAACATTTAGCAAGTGATAATTAAACAGGAATTCAATGCTCCTTTCCTGGTGGAAGATCAGTGATGAATGTGAAGTTTTGCTCTCTGTGCCCTCCCCAAGCCCTGCCAGGGCAGAGGGAACAGCACAGGAGGTGACTTTGAGCTCCTTGGTCCAGAGTTAGGGACATTTTGGCACAAAAGCCACCAAATCCAGGTCCTTCACCTCGGGTGACAAACACCCAACCCTTGGCCACGTGGCTCAGGTGTGTTTTGAAGCCCACAGTGCTTGGAAAAGGTCTGGAGAGCAGCAGTGCCCAGGATTTTCCTGCTTGCTCCTCTGAGTGGGGATGGCACAATTGCAGCCTTGGTCTGGGTGATATTTTCACTCATTTATTGTATTTAGCATTACTGCCTGTGCCAGGAGTTCATTCCCAGCTCTGAGATTTGTCATTCCTCTGTGGAACTTTCCCTTCTCTGAGTTCCACCTCAGCTACAGGAAAAAGAAATTTAAGTTTGGCAGCAAAACACAACTCAGGGAACATTATTTACACACCACGAGCTGCAGGATTGGGAGTGGCCATAAAACCTGACCAGTGTCACTGTGTCACCCCAAAATTACTTCCACAGGCAGCTCCTGACACCACAGCACCTGAAATTTGGGAATTGGGAGAGAAAAGAGAGGGGAGGGAAAACAGCAACTTCCTGAAAGCTCTGCATGTCTTGACAGCAACAAAGTCCACAGGGAACCATTCCTGAAGAAAACATTTTTAGGACAACAGGTCAGACACCCCACACATAAATAAATCATCATGGAATGGTTTGGGTTGGAAGGGACCTCAAAGCCCATCCAGCTCCAATCCCATGGGGACACCTTCCCCTATCCCAGGTTGTTCCAAGTCCTGGCCTTGGACACTTGCAGGGATCCAGTGCAGCCACAGCTGCTCTGGGAATTCCATTCCAGGGCTTCCCCAAAAAGGAACTTGGGCAAAGTTTGAATATCCCAGGTATTACCAAGCCCTTTCCATGTGAACTCTTCTTAAAGATTGATAATAAATAATAGATACAGAAACCAATCACGTTACTGGATGGCTTTAGAGGCAGGGAAATGACAAAGTTTTGAAATCAAAACTACTCCAGCAAGTCATTTAAGTTTTTGACCCTGCCTCCAAACAAAAGGATTTCTCCAGATAGGAAAGAGGAGCAACACAACTGATGAGGAAGTGACTCCAACCTTCTTTTCCAAGGGAATTTGATGTGCTTTCAAACAATCAATGCACAGAAAAATCTCTCTGGTGACTGAATTTATTTGACCCCTCTGCAGCAACGTGCAAGGACTGAGCAGCATTTCCATACCCTCAATAATCCCTCCAGGTCAGGAGTGTTTCCCACAAGAATTCCCACAGATTTAAAGAGGTGAGAGAGAGTAAATGCTCCAGCTCTGAATTCCCCATGGAGTGGGAAATCCTGGGAAACTGGAATCTGCAGTCACAACATTTCCAGAGCTGACTCAGCTCCTTGAAGGAACCTTGAGCACACAGAGATTCTTGATAAATCCTACCCCAACATATGGACTTGGGGAACACAAAACAACTGAGGACAGAGTTTTTTAAACTTTCCTGATGGTATTTTAAAAAAACCCAAAAAAATCCAGGAATTTCAGCTGGCAGTTTAAAGAGTGAACTCTCACAACGTGGCAGTTTAATCGGGGGAGAAAAGAGGCACGGGTTCAAGGAAAAGAAAATTATTCACTTCCCCTGTTAATGTCAGATCCTGAAATTTCCAGTGGGTTCTGTGTCTGAACAGAATTACTGAAGAAGCCAGCCAAGCATGAGCTGCTGAAGGCAGGGATGAGGAAATGCAGGCTCCAATTAAGAGAGGGGTGTTATTCTTGTTCCATCAAGTCACCCTGCACTAATCAATATTATTGACTGGGATGAACTCCATGGTGAGGAATAAAACAATCTGTCTGATCTGCTGGGCCAGATGATGATGGATTTGAGGAGAACAGAACCCTGGCACCGAGAGAAAAATGTGTTTTTACATCTCCTTGGCTCTCAGCCTTCCATGAATAATTGTGGGTGCTCTGCAGGTAGGTGCAGGCTATGGGGAGGGGGAAGGAATTTTGTTTGTATTTCAATATTTTACCCCAAAAAAAGATGCTGAGGTGTAAATCTTATTGCTGGTGATGCTTTGGACATCCCAACTACACAGCAGGGCAACTTTAATGCATTGCTCCTCCCACCTTCAATGCTTTAAACACTGGAGTTTTGTCGTGGAAGACCCTGGAGAAAATCCCCAAATGGGGATGAAGGATTCCTGTCCCTGTGAATTGGGGATCTCCACTGGGGACTCTGTGACTGCATCAAGGTGATGATTTCTCCACTGCAGCCAATCCCCTGTGCTGCAGAGCCACCCACATCTCCATAAAAACCCACCAGGAATATTCCTTCATCCTGATTGATTCTACCAAGAGCATCTCCTGCAGGGAGGGGAATGTTTGTTCATCCACACAACCCAAAACTCTGCAGGAAACAGGGAGTGGAGAATCCCAGAATGGTTTGGGTGGGAAGGAACCTCAAAGATCACCCAGCTCCAACTTCTGCATGGGCAGGGACACCTTCCATGGACCAGGCTGCAGAGGAAGGAAGGTCCCTGACCTGTGGGAGAGAGCCCAGAGAAATCCATGGAGCTGCTCCAGGGCTGGAGCCAGGCTGGGAGAGCTGGGAATTGCCAGGCTGGAGAAGGGAAGGATCCAGGGAGAGCTTCCAGCACATTCCAGGGCCTGGAGGGGCTCCAGGAGAGCTGGAGAGGGACTGGGGACAAGGGATGGAGGGACAGGACACAGGGAATTGGGAAAGGGGAGATTGGGGCAGGAATTCCTGGCTGGGCTGGAATTGCCAGAGAATCCCTGGAATGTCCAAGGTTGGACATTGGGTTTGGAGCAGCCTGGGATGGGGGGAGGTGTCCCTGCCATGGGATTGACACTGGATGATCTTTAAGGGCCCTTCCCACCCAAACCATTCCATAATTCCATGAAAAGTGGAAATAATGCCTTTTTTTTTTTTCTTTCCTTATCAATGACCACCAGAGATCCAATTTGGAGCCTCCCAAACCAGAGCTGAGCTGGCAAATTCTGCCCTGCTGGTGTGCCCAGGAAAATATCCCAAACCTTCCCATCTCTCTCATTGCAGCAGTTTCATCTCTGGAGCAAAGTTTCCTGGTTTAATCTGCCTGGTAATAAAATATGAAGAACAAAAGAAAAATAAAGAAAAACTTGGAGATGAAGTGAAATTTGTCACAGAGTTAATGACACCCTCCTGCTGTGCTGGCAATGAAGTGTGCCCACCTGAATGTCACTGCAAGTGGTGACAGAGACAGGGCCATTAGTGACAGAGCTCGATGTGTCTGAAATGGAGCCTAAAATGTCAAACTTCAACATGAAAAAGGAGATGAGCAGGGAAACTGGAACCTCTGCAGGAGCTGAAAGTCAGAACAAACATCAGGAGAGTTTTTGTTTTCCATCCTGCTCGGTAAATTTAAATGTTTGCATGGATATCTTCCATGTTCACAGAAAATGTCAGAGAATCCCAGGATGGTTTGGGTGGGAAGGGACCTTAAGGATCATCCAGTGTCACCTCCTGCCATGGCAGGGACACCTCCCACTGTCCCAGGGTGATCCAAACCCCAGTGTCCAACCTTGGGCATTCCAGGGATCCAGGGATTCTCTGGCAATTCCAGCCCAGCCAGCAATTCCTGCCCCAATCTCCCCTTTCCCAATTCCCTGTGTCCTGTCCCTCCATCCCTTGTCCCCAGTCCCTCTCCAGCTCTCCTGGAGCCCCTCCAGGCCCTGGAATGTGCTGGAAGCTCTCCCTGGATCCTTCCCTTCTCCAGCCTGGCAATTCCCAGCTCTCCACAAGCTCCCATTGGATCCATCTCCTCTCCAAGCAATTGATGCATCCAGGGCCTTCCCTTGCAATCTCAGGGAACCAGCAAGGCTCTCCCTTCCCTTTTCCTCTCTTTTCTCTCCCCACTTGCCATCAAAATCCCTGGCAATGGATTCTGAGTGTCCTGAATCCCAGAATCCAAGCTCCTCATCTGATGCTCAAGGACAAAGCTCAGCTGATAATGAAATATGCAGACTTTCCTTCAGGATATTTATAGCCACAGTGAGAAATTTCCTCTTGCTCTGCGTGTCAAATAGGTGGGAATTTGAATTCCCACAGACAAATCCCATCCAGGGGTGAGGACAGAGTGAACAGACTTTTTCACCTTCTGAGTTGCATCTGAAAGGGAGAGCAAGATCCAGTTGTCTGCTTGCTGGAATGAATGTCAGAGAGCACATGGCCTCATTTTCCTGCTTCCCCTTTTCCAGCCACGTGAGCTCTGGCAGCTTTGTGGGTGTTGTTCAAACCTGCTGAGTTTTGCCATTGATCCTAGAATTTCCATCACTGAAAGGACATGTGTATATTGTAATTATGTGGTGACATGCAAATGATGTCTTCTAGGTGAAGAACCCAGGGTTCTGATACTGATAAAAAAATGAAAAACACCCTTTTGGTTAAAGTCAGCCTATGGCAGTCTCAGGGTAATGATTTTCCTTGCTTAAAATCCCTTGACTTTTGGTTTTGCTGAGTTCACAGTTTTTCCTTCGATCTTTTCAGTCAAATATCCAAAGTGACCCCATTTTTTTGAATTACTTGGATAGTTTATTATTAGAATAATTATTATCATTACTTTAATGCTTTAAGTCACATATTACAGTGAGTGGGGATGATTTTCATTTCTCATGGCTGCATTTCACAGGAATTAATTAAAACAGGGAAATTTCTGGGAAGAAGGTGCTGAAAAACCCTGTGGGGTTGAGACATCAGTGGCTCTTCTCTTACTCTAAATTTGGATGAATCAAATCCTTGTTTTGCCTTTTCCCCTTGGGTTGAATCTTCCACTGAGAAGCTTCTAAAGGGAGATGGGATGGGTGGAAGCAAAGGATTTCAGGTTTGAGATCAAAGCTGGTTGGATGTTTGAGGAAATAACTTTGAGTTGTGCCAGAGAAGGTTTAGGTTGGATATGAGGAGAAATTTCTCCAGTGCTGGAACTGGCTGCCCAGGGAGAAATCCATGGAAATGGAAATATTCAAAATCCATGGACAATCCATGGAAATATGTGGATTTAGGTCATGGTTTAGTGGTGCTGGGTGGACTTAGAGGTCTTTACCAACCTTTACAATTCCATGTTTCTATAATTTCCTTTGAAAGGTGAACCTGTTATCAAAACCAGCTGAAGTGGCAGCACCAGCTCCCCCTCCCCTAATGACCTTTAACCCTGCTTTAATAGGAATTCCTTCTTTCACTGCCACAGCTCATTGTGGATAAATCCCAGAAATTTCAGCCACTTTCTTGCCTTTTTTTTTCCCCCTTCTTTTCTGACCATTTTGGCACAAATCAGCATCACAATTGTACCAAGAATTATTTTTTTCTAAATTTTCTGTTACTTTGCTGCCACCTCCCAGAGCCCAGAGCAGAAGGGAAGGGGATCAGATTTTATCCCAGCAACAAATCCACTTGGGGAAGGGTTCAGATCCTCCTCTCTGGAATGGCACTGCTGTCCCACAGGGACCTGATGCTGAGATGGATTTGCTTGCCCCCAACTCATGTCACAGCAAATACTGACCTGACCTTTACAAACAACATGGTAACATTTATAAATTTGATTTTCCTTGTGGAGAGAAATGGTTCCATTTCTTCTGTCATGGCATGGCTTGGCTCATGGCAGAACATTCCCAACCCATCCCTTTCTCATCCCATCCACTCTTCCATGTTTATTTTGTCTGTGCCTGCTGGTCTTTAGCTTTAATAAATTGCTTTTTATGATATTTTCTACTTTGTGTGTAGAATCACCAAACACAGGCAAACCTTCTGTAGAGCGTGGTTGATTTTTGGGGTCTTTGGGAAGGAGGAGTTTTCTTGGTTGTTTCAATCCAGTTTCTGATGGAGGTACCTGGTGGGGTTTAGGGTGATCCTTGCCCATTTCTGAGCAAATCTTGGAAAATCCTGGCTGTGTCCTGGCTCTAATGTGAAGTTTTCTCCCACAAGAGAAACAACAGAGATTTAGAGCTCACTCTCTTTGGGTTTGGCTCAGTAGTGGCAAACTTTAAATTTCACTTCCTGCTGCCTCTCCTGAATTTAATTGTGAACCAAAACTGAGACTGAAGGAGAAACTGAGAGTGAAGGAGAAAATGTGATTGCTATCCATAATTATATCCCATGAATAAATTCAAGTAGCAATTTGGCTAAGGAATAGATGGATATAATTTTCCCTTTCCATCCTTTGGTAAGACACAGTCTGTTGTCTTTTTTCCTCGCTGTGAATTCAGATATCTGAATTCTGTGCTCACACTCTTGGCACTTGTGTATTGATTTTTGGTTTCAAACTCACTTGAATAATGCAAATTAATAGCAAATGGCCTAAGAAAGAAAGCTTTAAATAGTCCATTTCAGGGAAACTTTCACTTGTAGAATTTAGGAGGAATTAAAGGGGACCTCAGCTTTGCTTTGCAGTAAGTCTGGTGCAGCAGGACCAAGATGTTCCTCTCACTTTGTTATTGCTCTGGATCAGTTTGGGGAAACTTAATTTGTTTTGAATTCATAAGAGGAGATTTTAAAGGAGGTGGAGACTTGAGATAAATCCCAGAATTATGGAATGGTTTGGGTTTGATGTTGAAGCTCATCCAGTTGCACACCTCCCACTATCCCAGGTTACTCCAAACCTCATCCAGCCTGGCCTTGGACACTTCCAGGAATGGAAAACCTTTATCAAAAAGCTTTTACAGTTGAACTGAAGATCAAAAAAATGGGATCCTGCTCCTTGCAGGACTCAATCCCAGCTCTCCCACTGATGCCAGCTGCAGAGCAGCTTTGCCTGGTGAAGATGATCTTGTGTCCCACCCAACTCTGCCACCACTAAAGGTTTGGGGATGGCAGTGGATGTGTCACCAGCTGGTTGTCACCGTGCTCCTGTCCCCTCCCAGGGTGTGGGATTTGCTCAAGCAGCCAAGCAATTGTTGCTTAATGAGCATCTTCTGATAACGACTGGAATTCATTTCTTTGAGGTGACACTGTAATAATTAACACAGCCCTCTTGGGCTGCATGGCATGGAATTGAGTCCAGGAACTGGAGAGATTAAAGTGTCACCATCCTTGTCCCCCACATGTAAAATGTCATCATCAGCTCCTGCAATCTGCCTTTATTACAGCTATATTAAAATGGATGTTTTACATCTTCATTGCAGCCTATTAACAGCATTTGCTTGATTTAAGGAGTTGCTCCAGGATGCAAAAGCAGCCCCATTTCCATGAATAAATTTAGCACTTTAATGCTATTTATTTACTCCACACTGTAAAATGGAATAAGATAAATAATGGATCCCCACTGGGGCGTGGGCTGAGGGGGTGATCAGCATCTCAGCAGGTTGGGGAACACAGCTCCAGTGCAGGAATAATGATGGAAATTCACAGGGCTCCCAGGGATGCCATTTATGTACCTGGGTCTAATAAAGGAGGAATTGCACAGTTAACAGCGTGCCTGGCACTGGGATTGGGATCCCCAGGATCTCAGTGTCCCATCCTGCTGGGGACAGCAGGAGTTTGGAGGATCTGATGTTCCATCCAGGTGGAATTTGCTGGCTGTTGGATGCCTGGGACTGTTTCTTCACTGCCTGGAAAATCCAGTCCAGGACAAGCTTCCTGCTCATCCACTCGTTCCTTGGACACTGCAGGGATGGGGATCCAACCCTCCCTGGGCAGTTCCAATCCCTGCCCACCCTTTCCATGGGGAAATTCCTGCAGCTGCCCAGCCTGAGGCCGTTCCCTCTGCTCCTGTCCCTGTTCCCTGGGGCTGTCCCCTCCTGTCAGGGACTTGTGCAGAGCCACAAGGGCCCCCCTGATCCCCCTTTTCTCCAGGCTGAGCCCCTTCCCAGCTCCCCCAGCTTTTCCTGGGTCTCCAGCCCCTCCCCAGCTCCATTCCCTGCCCTGGACACACTCCAACTCTTTGAGATCTCTCTTGTCCTGAGAGTCTCAGAACTGGACACATCATCACATATCTGGAGACATCCAGACAATCAGAAATAGTAAAAAAACCCAGTTGAGGTCGCCTCAATTTCCAGCTGGGCTTCTCTTCTATTTTCAGGTGCTGTCTTTTGCTTTCAGCAAAACACCAGCTTTGCATGGAGCAAATGGATTCTTTTAACGGGAACAAAACCATTTAATAGCTAATTAATTCCAGGGAAAAATTGCAGGGATGGTTTGTGACCACCCTTAGTCATGGAAGCTCCATGGATCCAGAGGCACACCCAGAGCAGATGTGCTGGATGAGGAACAGACTCTTCAGACTCATCCCTTTTCCAACCAGGATGGAATTAAATCCAAATATCATTTACATATCGTTGAGACTGCTGGAATTCCCAGTTGGACACGAGGATACGTGTTTTGTGTTCCATCTCCTTTTCATTCTGCTCAAATCAATCCTTTCCCTGTGTGGGAGAATAAAGCTTTCCATGAGCTTTGGTGTGCAGGAGCTCCTTCCCATCAGCAATTCACACAGTGCTTGAAAGGAATCTTGCAGGAACAGCCTCCATTGGATTTTGTTTTTTTTTTTTTAATATATTTTTAGAAGGGGGAGGCTGGCATCAGGAAACCACTAGAGACATCTCTTGTGCCTCTGGATACACATCCTGGAATAAAAGGAGCTGGTTGCTGCCTAATGAAAAGAGGAATTGGAAGCCTGGCACCAACTTTTGCCAAGATTTTCACCTTCCTGGGCAAAATCTGCTCTCATTTCTCTGCAGAGAGCTCCAGGAATTGTGTGTGGAGAGGAGGAGCGAGCAGAAATAACTGCTGGATGAAGTAAATGAGATCAGGGACATGGCAGGCTTCCCTAATGGTGCTTTTATGGATGCTGGATGTTTGGGGAGGTGTGGGAATGAGCCAGCTCTAATTGCTCTGGGTGAGCCAGGTTCATTTGTGTGTCTCATTTCTGGAATCACAAACTGCATCCCTGTGCTCTCCCAGGCAGGACAACAGGATACAGAGCAGGAATCCAAAGGAGGGAATTTCCTTGCTCTGCTGATGCCAAAAAACCCCCATGTGGAGTGTGTGGAAGAAATGCTCATGTGGAAGCAGGAAAGCTTCTCATTGTTTTTTGTTTGACAAACAGGGAAATCACCAACATCCTGGCTTGTCCCAGCCCTGGGGCAGGGACTGTCCCTGTGCTGGCTCTGCTGAGGGACCCTCTGGAATCCTGGGGGCAGCTCTGGGATCAATGGAGAAGTTGCTTTACCCATGGAAGATGTTTAAATGCTCCAGGGAGAGCTTCCAGCACATTCCAGGGGCTCCAGGAGAGCTGGAGAGGGACTGGGGACAAGGGATGGAGGGACA
>JAOTIY010000771.1:1531289-1555886 GCA_027123655.1 Muscicapa comitata
AGGTTTGAAGCAAAATTTAAAGAATTTAAATTTAGTTAGCATTTAAAGCCACATTTAAAGAGTCATGGAATGGTTTGGGTTGGAAAGGACCTTAAAGATCTTCCAGTTCCAACCTCAACACTTTCCTCTATCCCAGAGTGCTCCAAGCCCCATCCAGCCTGGCCCTGGACACCTCCAGGGATCCAGGAGCAGCCACAGCTGCTCTGAAAAAACCTTTTCCCTGTGCTTTCATTAATTCAGCTTCTAATTACTGTTGTTTTAAAAATGATGGGTTGAATTGAGACTGAAAATGAGAAGGTTTCCATCCAACAAAATAAAAGGAGGCTGGAATAATCTGTATTTCTGTTGGAATACAGAGGATAAAAAGAGGAATTAAGATTTCTGGCAGCTTGTAAAATCCAGTGTCAGTGATTTTTTTTTCATTTCTGGTTGAACACTGTCCTGGATTTCTTTGTTGACTTCTGGTGTTTTGGCTTTTGTCACATCCTTGATGAGCAGAAATCTTTCTCTTTTTCTGTTTATTTAAAGGTATATTTGTCACCATCATAAGAATACTTCAACAAGGACTTTTCCATCTTCTGGAAATCCCTATTGCTGGACATGAATTCTATTATTCCCCCTTAATTCTTTTTTAATAGAATCTTCTATCATCTGTTCTGTGATATTGTCCCTGATCAATATGAGGTGGAGAGGCCAGTAATTACCTGGGCTTCTTATTCACCCTTGAAAAATTCATGTTTTTCCTTGGATTTTCTGGACCCCCTCAAGGATAGGAATGATGATGAAAATCAGGGTTTATGGTGTGGAGTTTGAAACTGGTTTGGTGATGAAGCAGCTTCCACCTGAATTCAGAGTATGTGAGGGTGTGAAATACCAATTAAAGCTTTTAATTTATAGAATAGAATTTATTCAGAGCTCAGCCTGCCTATCTAAAACCTCACAAAAGGTACAAAAAAACCAAATTAATTTCTCTGTCACCCTAGCAAGGTATGTTTTACTGCCCATACTTAGTTCAGGTCAATCTTGGGCATGATAAAAACCTACCCAGCTTGTCCTGGGGCTCAGCCAAGGGAGGAAAATGTGGATGTGGAGTGTCCCAGGAGCAGATTTGTCCTTGTGCCAGTGTTGCAGTTCAGAAGGACAGAGCAGGGTGAGCATCACCAGCTCAACGTGACAGACAGGCCACACACCCTGCCCTGACCTTTTGGAATTTGGGAATTTAATTACACCTCCAAATCCATAACAATTGCTTTTGTAATAAACCACTTCCTATGAATTTCCATTCCCAAAGAGCAGTTGGGTGCAGGGGGCTTTGTCCATCCTGCATTTCTGGACAGATTGATTTGTTTGAGGGATGTAAAGGCAGCCCAGGCATGGCAGGATTCAACCACAGAGCACAAAGTCCAAGTCCTTGTTCCAGAAACTTCCCAGCCCCTCATCAATCTTGCTGTGCAGCCACGTGATTAATGTCTAACGAGGTTTTTGACTGATGCCTCAGCAACTCCTAATCAGGTGTGGTGGAACCAAATCTAATTCCCTGACTTGGCTGCTTCAGGAAAGCTCCTTTTGCTTGCACAGGCAGGAAGAGCCTGGTTTTATGTGGCTTTTAAGTGGATATTTTTAATATCTGGGGGTTTTTGCACCTTTAAAGTGGATTTTCAGGTTCTGTCTTGCTGTGGTTTTTAGGAAGGACAGGGCCAGAACACAACTTTGAACAGTGAAATGTGAGATTTATTAAAATCCTCCACGATGAACAAGTGGGAAACTGGGGCTGTGCAGCCCCAGGGAATCAGAGGGGGCTGGTGACACTGGGGGGGCAGCAGGAATCTCTGAGTGCACTGAGAAAGGGAAACCTGAGGCTGCTGCTGGAGGCCAAGGGCTGCCAGGATTTTCAGGCTGGCCCAGGAGTTAATGTTGCTGAAAAATGAGAAGGGATTTCATTCTTCTGCTGCAGTTTGAAGCCAAGTGTGCTGTGTTGAATCCTGGGATGGTTTTGGGTGGGAAGGGACCTTAAATCCCATCCCATGGCACTTCCCTGCCATGGCAGGGACACCTCCCACCATCCCAGGTTTCTCCAAGCCCCATCCAACCTGGTCTCTATAAATGGGAACAAAATCTGAGCTGTCATTTTTTTTTCTCCCCATCTTTCCCAGTAGTTCTGCTGGTTTATTTATGTATTTTAATAATACAGAAACAAACACTGGTGACAAATTTATTTAAGCTACCCATAGTCAATTTGACTAACTGGGCCATAAAACAAATGGACAGGGTTTATTTTTCTCCAGGCACTTCAGCTGCTCTGCACACACAGATCACAGTGGCAGAAATGATCCCAGTAACAAGGCCACTTCCTCATTTTGGTATCAGGCTCTTGGCACCCAAACAAAACACAAAACAAATAAAGAAAAAGAAATCCTTTTGGAATTTTTGACAAGTGAACCCAGCCAGCTTCAATAGCTTGTAATTGCTATGATTTTGATGACCAAATAAAAACTTCTTTGTGGGTGTGGGTGGGTAGGTGGGTGTGGGTGTGTTTTTACTATTATGTCTGGAAATCCATTCACACCAAGGAAGGGAGATTTAGATGGGATATTAGGAAGGAATTCCTGCTTGGGAGGTTGGGAAGGGGCTGGGATGGATTTCCCAGAGAAGCTGGGGCTGCCCCTGGATCCCTGGGAGTGTCCAAAGCCAGGCTGGACATTGGGGCTTGGAGCACCCTGGGACAGTGGAAAATGTCCCTGCCAGGGGCAAGGAGTGGAATGAGATGATTTTTAAAGTCCTTTCCAACCCAAACCATTCCATGATTCTACAATCCTAGTCCAGGCATCTCTTTAGCACATGGTCCTGTTATGAGTGATAAGTTGGTGAAATAAATCTGCTCCAGTTATGATCCAAATGCACCCAAAAATGCACCAAAACAATCAACTTGATCAGAAAGCTGCAATTACCACCTGCTTTGTAGATGGCACAAAATAAATCATTTCCCTGAAGGATTAAATCCCCTTCAGAGTTTGACTGGACTTCCTTTTGTTCATGCAGCACACACAAAGGTCAAGGAGGAGTGGAAAAGAGTTGAACAGGTAATTGAGTGCAGATTTCTGCTCTGCAATTGTAATTTAGCCAAGCTCCAGTGGCTCTGCACAATTTGGAGGTGGGGAAGAATACAGCTAGAAATTTATAACTGGAGTAAAGCTAAACATTTTTGTATCACAAAGAAAAGGGATACACTGATGTTTAGTGAGTGTTTTTAAGAGAAAAAATTCTAATGCACTGCAAAATCAGGCCAGTGCTCAACCCACCTGAACAGAAAATCCAGAAAGAGAGGGACAAAAGTTAAAAAATAATAAAAAAAGGCAGCATGTTGCTTAAATACCAACCATGTTCAGTGCTGGCTAATACAGCACACTTTGTGTTTTCCATGCCTTCAGCTAATTGCTGAAGACATCCTGCTCCAGTGTGGATGGTAACAGTAGTGTGCCCTCAGTCTTCATTAAATGCCAGCTCTTAATAACAGACTCCACAAGGGCTCTAATTGCATTTAGTGGCAGCTTTCTGAACTTTAGAAGTTGTTAATCAGATTTCTATGTAAATGGAATGATGGGTAAAGGTTAAGTACAGGTTTCTGAAATTTCAGCAGTTGAAGATGTATTGCCCTTAACAGCAAAGAGAAACTACCAACCTTGACAGGAACTAAACATCTTAATTAAATACTCCCAAGTACAGTACTTATTTCGGCGTGGAGTTCTATTTTCAAATGTCAAACTTAATCAGGCACTTGACAAAATCATGTGATATCCCTGCAGCACATGGGAACAGAAATACCTGGGGATCCTTCACCTGCACATCTCCCAGTCCTCAGCTCAGAGCTGCTCATCCCCAACGCCAGGAATTTGAGTTTTGTGGCTCTGAAAGAGCAGGATTCCAGGGGAGAAATAGGATCTCCCATTTTTCAGCGTGGCAGCTCTCCCTGCTCACTCCATTTATCCCTGGAACAGCCTCACGCTGCCAAACAAACAGAAGGGTCCTCATAAATCTGACTTGCAGAGATTTATGCCCCTCCAGGGTACAACCCATCAATTAGCACCAGTCAAAAGTACACAAACTTCTCCAGCAGGAGGAAATTTAGTGTGTCTGCACTGGGCTTTGGTGCCAGACACTCCTGGGAGCAGCCAGAGCTGCTGCTTGCTGCTGCTCAGCTCCAGCCCTGAGCCACCCACCACGCTCCCAGTGAGGAGCTCAAGCCCTGGGCTCCCTCCCTCGTGCTGATAATTGACTGCATTTGCACATTTACAACCTCCAGAGCTGCTAGAACCAATATAAAAACCCTCAGACAGGAGCCCAAGCCCTGTTTTAAACCTGGGTTAAGATTTCTTCTCATCAACCAGGATTCCAGTCTCTGATTTCAGCTCCCTGGCAGGGACATGAGGATTTGGTTTTTATCAGTGTGTGCATCCTGCCCTTCCCTGCCCAGCAGCCACACACAGCTGAGGGATCCACCATAGGATGCTTTATGCCAAAATATTGTAAAATAAGTATTTTCTTCAAATCTTAATCTGAGGAAAGAGAGGCTGCACCTGGGATTAGCTCAGAGGCTGAGCAAGGGATTTGAGGAGCAGAGATTTGGAATAGCAAACAGTGAGAAAAGAGTATAAATAGGGAGCAAATAGTGAGAAAGGAATGGTGTAAGGACAATGGAAGTTAATGAAAGTGAGTAAGAGAACTACAGAGCCACCCGTGGCTTCATCTTCCTGCAGATCAATTAAAAATGTCATCAGAGTGACTGGAAAAAAGGAGGATGAGCAGGGAAACTTCCACCCCAGGAAACTTCCATCCACCTCTTCATAGTCTGCTGCTGTAACAGGAGACATCACCCAAAAGGGATTTACAAACTGGTGTGAAGGAGGAAAAGTGGGGTAAAAAAAGGAAATCTGCTATAGTTAAACTCAGGGTTGCTGCCTCTTTATCTATAAAAGGCTTTCAAACAGATGTCACAGGAAGGGCTGTGATGCTGCATTTAAAAAAATCCTACATTTGGTAGATTCTTATTTCATCTCTTGCATGTCAGAATGGACTTTCACATCTCACCCTTCTCAGATTTAAGACCCTGGCACCCACCATCCCCCTTTAACAAGCACCAGCCCAGCCCCAGATGCTTTCCTGACCCCTTTTAAACCCACTGGCATTTTCTAATTGACCAAACCCTCTAAGATCCAACCACACCTGAACTTACAGCTGTGGCCCAGAGGCAAAGCACCTAAAAGAAAGACACAACCCCAAAAATTAGTAGCATGAAGAGTTCCTACAAAAGAACTGTGAAATTCCAGGGCAGGAATGGAGGTTTCTGTACTCACGAGCCCAGTGCCACCAAGAGGTTGATGAAAGGGCACATTCCCCTTTGACACCAGCCCAGCAGCCACCATTTCAAGCCCAGCTTTAAGGCCACTGACAGCTTTGAAATGAGAGCAGAGCTACAGAACCTCTTTGTCAAACCTACAATACCCATGGCTTTATATTCATCCCCTTCCCAAACGGGTGGAAGTTGTAGCAGTGCTGGCAGCACTCTGGTTTTGGAGGTTTAAAATCACATTTTAACAAGGAATGTGCCCCTGAGCTTGTTCCAGGAATACCTGTTTCTGTAAGGTCTTTGACATTATTCCAAATACTGTGATGCCAGAGGGGGGAGCTCACAGCATAGACAAGATACCCATTTTCAGGCTTGGAGGAAAAAAAACCAATAAAAATTTCCAGCTGTTTACAGCTGCTGTGCATGAGGTACTCCAGCTTTTAAAGCATCCATCAGGATTGCTCCCTTCTGCCTTTTATGCTGCTCTCTAAAGGTGCAGCACCAAAATGTCACTGTTAAGCAGATTATAATGTTTGTGAACATGTTCCATTCCAGCAGATCCCTGAATGCCTTTCTGCATCAGGGAGCCTTTTCCTCCCCCTTTCATCAGCTTATCAAATGAAGCTCAACAGTGCCAGCTCCATCTAATGATACCAGGGGCCTTGTAATAGGATTAGGAAAAACACCATCATTAGTTTCAAGGAGCAATGTGACCTTCAAGACACTTCTGACTCCTTTAAAGGGATGGAGTAGGAACAATGAAATTAATTCCTACATAGGGACGAGGAATGGACAGGGAGAAGCAAGAGGCCTTCAAATCCCAGGTAAAGATTATCTTTCCTCCTCTATTAATGGCAGGTAAAAAAGCCAGTTGATTATCAGAATGAAACTGGAACTGAGAAGGAAAAGGCAAAGCTGGGGGTGCTCACCTGGAGAAGAATCCAGGGAAAGCTCAGGGCCCCTTGCAGGGCTTAAAGGAGCTCCAGGAGAGCTGGAGAGGGACTGGGGACAAGGGATGGAGGGACAGGACACAGGGAATGGCTTCAGATTGGGAAAGGGGAGATTTGGGAAGGAATTCCTGGCTGGGCTGGAATTGCCACAGCAGTTGTGGCTGCAGCTGGAAATCCCTGAATCCTCCTCTTAATTTCCAAAGCACTCCCCCAGCCCTCTGAACACTCTGTGCCCTGCTAGATCCCACTGGATTTGGATTGTTCCAATCATTTCAGATAAAATTGCTGCAGCCAGAGCTGCACCCATCACTTCTGTTCACCCAGGAGAGTGTGAGTGCTGCTGGAATCACTCTGTGCCTTCCAGTACCCAAACCAGTCACACACGTCATCATCATTCCCTTCAGGAAAAACAGTTCTCCAGATTGCCAAAAGGAACTGGAAATGCAGTAGCAACAGGAATCCACTTTAAAGCTAAAACCTCACACACACACAAAAAAAACCAACCCCTCCACTCTGTTTTTATAGGATTTAAACAATGTCTTGGTGCTGCTGCTCAGAAAGAGCCTCTCCTGAACAGCACCCTGGCATCTCCATCCTGCCTTTTCCTGCACAACACCTCTGTCATTGTTGGAGGTGGGAGTTCACCCAGATTGTCCCCAACAGGAGTCCCAGAGCCTGGTCCTTCCTGCTGAAATTCCACCTCATCCCCAGGCCACACTCTCAGTTTTTAATGATGATATTCTTTGCTTGCACTGCAATTGCATGAGAGAGCTGGGGACTGGTTTGGTTTGAAAGTGGAAGGAAAAGAGGTAAAATACATTGTCAGCAACTCATCTGGGCCAGAAGGCTGGATATTTGAAGTCAGGTTCCAATATCCCTGAATATTCATTTTCTTGGCATGTGGCACTGAACAACAAAGACAGGGAAAGAAATGGATAATTCCAAACAAAACTGGCCCTGCCTGGGACAGGAGCAGTAAAACACAGAGTGTGTGTTTAACACCCCAGCCCTTAGAGAACACCAAATCCTGCACTGCAGCAAGCCCCAGGTGCAGGTTGATGCAGAATTCCTTGGAATGTGTGTGCCACTGGCAGGGGAATGCCACAGGGTGGAGCCAGGACAAAGCAGATGGCTGAGCAGCCATTCCTGCACTCGGCCAGGTTTCCAAGCATCCAAGTGCTGCTTGCTCAGAAGAAAAGCTGCCACTGCCACGGCAAATTCCACCCTCTGAGATCCAACCACTCCCCCTGCAGCAGCTCCCTCCTGCTCCGAAATTTCCGAGGTTAAAAGTGCATTTATTTACTCAGGATGATGCACAGACATCACCCATCACTTCAGGCTACCACAGTTATTCAAAAAACTCCTTCTTGCATCCCTTGTAACTCAAAAAAAAAAAAAAACAACCAAGAGGACTGTCAGTACATCAGTGTACATGTCCAGTTTTGTCACGGTACATTTAACATATATAAATTCAACTTTAGGAAAAAAAGCTAATTACTACATGGCTTCTAACCATGAACAAGAATTAGAAGAGACAAACCTACATTAACTTGTCTCCATTTCAGATAATTACTTGTGAGGTTTTTTAAGACATTTGTGACTCACGAGGGAGTCTGTGAATTTACTGTCTCCTGCAATCTAATAATGTTGGCAGTGAGGAGAGTTACCTATTTATTGGTGTGTGACACCAATCCCTTCCCATGGATTAAAAAAAAAAAGCTCTTAGTTAGAAGTTCTCCCTCCCCCTCCCAGCTTCCAGCAAACAGAATTGTTTCAAATAAAATAAATTAGAAAAAAAAAAAAAAATCCAGTTAAAAAACCCCACAGCATCAGTTTAAGGAGGTTGAGAGGAGGATGGAAGAAGTTCCATTACTCAGCAGGACAACAGGACAGGAAGATTTGTCACTTTTATTTACAAGAGATAAAAGGGAGAGGCTTTGGAGAGACCACACAGGGTTGAACAAAGCTCCAGACCCAGGAATCCAAGAAATCCAGAGTGCATTTATTAATATCACTGAGATCCAAATAAAAATGGCATCGAGAAGAGAAGGAAAAAACTAAGGGGAGAAAAAAAAACCACCCAGGCCCACAAGTTGCAGCCAGACAAAGGAAAGGCAACAGGCACATTTTAAACACTCTGAGCACTTGAAATCCTGCAGACACACAAATCACTGTCAAGGATGAGCCAGCAGCTCCCAAGTGCTCCCTTTAGTCCCTTCCATTAGTCTGCTGCAGCTCCCCCCATCCTATCAGTCAGAAATGCAGCACTAATATCCACCTTTATTTTCCAAAAGTTTCAATGCATTACAGCCCAAGTGTAAATAATTGATCAACCAAGGCAAGTAGGATGCTGGGGCATGGCTGCAGTGAGGATAAAGCTTTTAAGAGGAGGAGGATGGGTGCAGATCCAAATAAAAACACACAATTCTCCTCTTTTTTTTTCTTTTTTTTTTTTCAGGGAAACCACCCTCTCCCCTCCTCCTTCAGCTTCCCTTGATTTTAATATTGACCCTTCAACCAAAAGCTCATTTTAATCCAATTTTAATGTCACTTGAGTTCTTACAAATAAGGAGACCACACAGGGAGCTGATGATTTTAATTCTGGCACTTAAATCATGAGTGTGAAGTGAAATGCAACACGTCCCTTCCCCCTCCCCTTCATTCCTCATTGAATTGCCATCTTCTTCCCAATCCCAACCTGCAGGGCAGCATTTGGAACTGAATCACCCAGGAAAAGTGAAGTTACACAGCTCTGACCCCCCTGAGCTGGTGGATTGGCTCTCTGGTGTGAAATCCCAGAGATTTTCCAGGAATCACAGGAAACTGGGAGAGACCTCAGGAGACCACCCAATCCATCCCCAACACCTCCAAGGAACCTTGTCATGTCTGAGAGATCTTTGGAGGTTTTTAAGGGGGATGCACAACCACAGGAAACATCCCAAAATCACTCCCTGGCTCACACACACACTCCATTGGGATAGACAGGAATACAGGGAATGTTCCAATCTCCCTGGCCAGGCTTCAACTCAGCCCTTCCTTCAGGATCACACCCTGGAAAACACAATTCCACTCCTCTCCACAAGTCTCTTGATAGATTTGAAGCCAAAGGCCTCCCTCCACCTTCGTTTTTTTCCTTTAATCCTTCATCACACAACCCTGGAATCATTTAGGCTGGAAAACATCTCCCAGATCATCAAATCCAACCATTAAATCCCATCCTCAAGTTAATTTGGGACACTTCCAGGGATGAGGATTCCACCACTGCCCTGGGCTGCTGTGCCAGGACTTTAAAATCCTTTCCATGAAGAAATTTTCCCTGATACCCAACCTAAACCTCCCCTGGCACAACTTGGCCACCATTGCATTACTGGATTTCATTTGTTTTCTTCAGATAATTCAATAATCCCAGAATATTCTGAGCTGGAAGGAACCATATACATGAGTGATACAGATAATATAGACTCTATTAAATATATGAGGGATACAACAATCAGTAGATTTTGTAAGATTTTCTTCAGATTTGTCCAACTTTTCAGTTCATTTTGATTCCCCCAGATTTGATCTCAGTTTTGGTACTACAGCAAGGGAGAGGAGGGTGAACAGCCTGTCATGAAATTCTCTGCAAGAGGAAACAAAACCCACAGAGAAGCAACTAAACCACATGGATTTGATTTATCTCCTTAAACCTGACATTTGTCAGGCAGAGCAGATGAGGAGTTCCATTCACTCCACCTGTAAATCTGCCCATTACAACTTGTGTGAAACACAGAGTTTTGGAATTTATTTCATGCCCCACGTGCCTCCTTCAGTCCATTTCTAGTTGTAAATTTTAAACCCATACAGAGACAATAAATGATGAAGAAAAGGTGGAGTCACCATCTCTGGAAGTGCCCAAAAAACGTGTGGATGTGGCATTTAAAGTCCCTTCCAACCCAAATGATTCTATAATTCCATGTCCTGGAGCAGGAAGAAGCAGGAATTGCCACTTCTCCTTCCCCCCCAGGATTTTCTCATTCCTCCTCATCTCTTCTCTTCCTAATGGAATCAAACCCAACTTTTCCAGCCTCTCTCCCTTCCCAGGGCAGAAAGTGAATGTGCTGCAAACATCCCTTACCCCAATCCTAATTCCTTCCTGCCCTGCAGCATTTCAGACACCAGTTCCTGGCAGACACCAGTGAGGCTGCCACCATTCCTTTCTAGAAAATAATATCAAATTTCCTTGGAGATCCATCCTTTCCACTCCCCACCATCTCCCAGTGTCAATCACACTTGGCACATTCACAGTAGCTGCCACTGAGCCTCCTAAAAATGACACTTTCCTGCCTTTGCCTCATTTAGAACCATGGGATCTCCACAAATAATTTTATTTTCCCCCCTCAGCACACTTATGTAAACATCTCACAGATCCATCAGTCCCTTCCTGCCCCAAATAACACAGAAGGTTTTTGTGGCAGGCATCAAAATTTGCTGTCACCCTGCACCACAAGGATCATCACCAAACCAGAATTATTCCTTCCATTATGATAATTTTTCCCTTGATTCTTAGCTTACATCTCCTGGTCAGTTTTTTTTTTGGTCAATTAAAAACAAAACAACAACAACAACAAAACCCAAAACAAAACAAAACAAAACAAAACCCCTCCCCCCCAAAAAAAAACCCCAAAAAACTCCAACCCCAGCAACCAACCAAATAACCCCATTGCAAAGTTCTTGATCCATTTCAAGTGCTCTGAGTGATTAAATAAATAAATAAATAAACCTCACAAGAGCCAATTTTTCCACTACATAAATAATTTGCAGCCTCTTTTGTAGATGTAAATAAGACATTTCTGCTTGTTCTCCAATCCTCAGCTGGAGGCTTTAAGGAGAGGCTGCTGATCTTTCCTGGCTCCTCAGTGATTTTAGACTCCTCCTTCCTAAAAAAAGTCTTTTGACATCGTGCCTTGGAGCTTAAAATCATTTTTAAGTTCTTTCTAAAGCCTCCAGCTCTGCCTGGGTGTTTTTATTATCAGAAGGGAAAACTTTCTGGGTTGTTTCCTCCTCTACACTCTCACAACTCCAGACTGGTTTCAAAGAAATCATTTCTCTTTCCCATAATGTTGATTTTCTTTTTTTTTTTTTTTTTAACACAAAATCTTGTGCAATTCAACAAACCCACGGTGCCTTCTGCAGGTGTCTTGTTTTTAAGGGTCCAAAGATCCATCAAATAGATTTGATCCACAAAAGCCACAACACTCATCTTCACTTCCCTCCTACAGCCTCCTCTCAAAAATATCTCAGCTTATCAGCTTTCCTGGGGCTTGACTTTTGTATTTTAAAGTTATTTGTGCCAAATAAACACAGCCCCAACCTTGGCAGCTGCAGTGTTTGTCTGTTTGGTGCTTTTCTTTCTCTCCAAAGCAAAATCATTCCAAGACTGGACAAAGAAGCAGAGAAGCAGCAGCCAATGAAGAATTTCACCTTCTTGCCCTGTTTAGGACTCTGGAATTTGGGTTTTTGCTTTGCTTCTTTTTCTGTTAATTTTATTATTTGATACTCAGCCTGCTCCTCTGGATGTTTAATCAGAATATCCTGAGTAGGAAGGGACCCACCAGGATCATCCAGTCCAACCACTGGCCCTGCACAAAAAATTCCAAAATTCCACCCTGGGAGTGTTGTCCCAACACTCCTGGAGCTCTGGCAGCCTTGGGAATGTGCCTGGTCACCACCTGAAGGAAGAAATTTTCCAAAAATCCAACCTAAACCTCCCCTGACACAGCTAAAAGGAAAAATCCCACTCCATTCCCAGACAGAATTCCTGCAGCTCCCACAGCACAGGGGTTTGTCCCTGGATGTGGCCCCCTCTTACTCTGAATTTTTCTCTCCTAGACAGAGGAATTCTTTAAATAAAGGCATGTTCCTCCACCTCCTACAACAAGTCTGTCTTCTGTGCCTGTCTGCAAACAGCTTTACAGATTCCCACTGACATTTGTCATCTCACCACCTTTGCATAATGCACTCTGTAATTTGGCTTTCTCCATCACAAGGGAATCCATCCACCTCGTTTTTATTTCACTTCTAGGTTTATTTAGTGTCTCCTTTTCATTCAGTGGCTTCATCTTTAATTTTTATGCCATTTTGTTCCTCCTCCTCCTCCTCTTTGCAATATGGTGTTGTTTGCAAGCAATTTGCTCACTGATGGGGACAGGTAGATGGCAAATATTTACTTTACCACCCAGGACAAATATTTGACATCTATCACCACCCAGCTTTCAGATGGATAAGAAAATGGTCCCTCTTGAATTATCATGACAACAAGATGCATCCACATCATACCCCTTCATCTGCCTCTGACTGAAGAGCCAGCATGGATTTTAGACATTTCCATTTGTAAAGATAAAACTGGAGAAGGTGTTTCCTTTGTCACTGTCCTGCTACCTGTAAGATCTCACATTTAAGTTGTGTTTGCAGAAAGGGCTTACTTACTAATTTTTGTTTTCTTAAAAGAAACAAAACAACAACAACAACAAAAAATCCCACTTGCTGTCTCTAAAAAAAAAATCAGTAAAAAAAAAAAAATCTCCTTTACTCTGTGCCCTTAAGCTGCTGGGTCACTGAGCTGTCTTGGATTTTATTAGCAAGAAGGTGTCTTCTGCCTTCTCTAATTGCTCCCTACACTCTGCAGCAACTCCTCTGCAAAAAGTTCCACTTGAATCCAATTCTCCCAACCCAGGTCAGGGTTTTAAAGTGAGGATTTCAGAAATGTCTGAAACATGAATGTCATGGGAGCTGAGCAACCTCTGGACTCAAAAACTCTTCTCTTTTTTGGGGAAGCCAATGAGTTTGGAGAATCAGAGAAGGGAAAAAATCATCCCAACCAAAACTCCAAAACTTTTCTACTTTTCCCACATTGTTCTTCCTCTGCTGAGAGGTTGAGGGTTGGACAAGATGATCTGGATGATTCTGTGATTTAATTGGAGCTGTAAATCAACCTTGTCTATTTAGGTTTGGTTTTTTTGGGGAATCTGTTCAGCAGGTTGGGAATGGAGTTTCAAAGGCAGCTTTTGGATGAGGATAATGCAGGAACACAGAACACTCCAATTCCTGGAGCAATTAGATGCCCCAGTCTTTAAACAAAGGTCAAATCCCCATTTTCAGTGCAGGGTAGGGCTGGAAGAAGGAAATGCTGTTATCCATTCCCACATGGAAACACAACAGCTCTGCCACAGGTGCCTGGCTCCAGCAGCACATCCAACCCCTCCACTTCTTGAGAAATGACATTTTTAATCCCCAACGTGACAGATTTTGTTAAGTAAATAATGAACTGTTATCCCCAGATCCCCCTGTCTGCAGGCTGACAAACAGCAGAATACAAATGACAACTTTATTTCCTTATCCTCCTGGTCCAGAAGTGCCACAGATACTCAATAAAACACACTTGATACTCCACAAAACACACTCTGAACCTTGGGAGATTCAGGCTGGGCTATTTCCCAGTAAAGATATGGAAATGAGCTGCCAGCACCTTCTGGAAAAGGTTGGACTTGTGGTTATTTATTATAAAATATTTATAATAATCACAGAATATCCTGAGTGGGAAGGGACCCAGCAGGAGCATCCAGTCCAACTCCTGGCCCTGCTTACACACCTCAAAATCCCTAAAATTTTAGGGATTCTATACAATTAAAATGATATAAAATACCATATTTATTATAACAATATTGCCTTTATCCTGCAGGGTGCTGGGCAGCCTGGTCAGGAGCCAGCAGAGCCCTCAGGCAGCACTTCCAGCCCTAAAAGGGTCCCTCCATCAGCCCATCCCATAATTGCTCCTCTGGATCAGAGCCAGAGCCCCCACACCATAAATCAAACCACCCTGAGACCCTCCCACGTGCAAATTCAGGCACAGCAAAGCCCAGCTGGAATATCAGAGAGGAACAGGGGATTTCTAAACCCTTGGCTCAATTCTAAAACCAGAATATTTTGCAAGAACCTGTTCCAATTCTGACAGAATATGGCACATGGATTATTCACCTCTCTCAACAACTCACAACTTGCAGGGCAATATTGGAAATAAATCTCTCTCCATCTCAAAATGCTCCTTTTCCCTCAAGTCTCCACAAGACAGATCTGACAGTGGCTAAATTGAATTTCTTGCTCTTTTTTTTTCACCCTCAGTAAACAGTTTGGAGAACCACAAAATGGAATAGGAAATTTAATTCACAACATAAGGGTTTGTTTTTTTTTTAATTTAAATGAAACAGCTTTTCCTGCTGGCTGAAAACAAAGCCAACCAAAGAGACAGGAATGCACCAAGTGGCCTTAATAAAATGACAACTCCCCAAACAAGAGTATCAAACCTCCTCAAATCAGGCTACAGAAGAGATTTTAAACAATCTTCTAGATCTTAGCAAGCCCAAACCCTTCTCTGAGCAAATTCCTTCCAATTCCTCACAACTGTGCTCAGCAAAGGAAATCATCCCCAACACACAAAATCAATAGGAAGTATTGCAGACAATAATGCAGCAGCAAGGAAGGAGCAGAGCAGTAAATTCAGGGGAGATGGGAGTTTGGGGAATGAGGAAAACACAGCCTCTGCCTCCATCTGACACTCCAAAAGAACCCAGCCTGTTCCATCAGCCAGCTGCCAGGAGAACAAGGGGCTGAGAGGATATTACAGCACCTGAGATCCAAAAGAAAACAAGATTGAAATCCAAGATGTTTTCACTCTGTGCAGGAAAGCAGCAGCATCAAGCTGTACAAATTGGATTTACAACTTGTGTGAGTGTTTCCAGAGCACAACCTCACCCTCCAGTGAAATACAGCACCATGGAGAGGGAAATCACAAAAATATGAAGAGATTATCCCAGCAAAAGTGATGCTAACCCAGGGATGGGATGGTCCAGGAGCTGAGGGAGAAACCAGCACAAGGGACAGCCTGGAGCAGGAAAGGCTCAAAACTCATCAGTGTGTGCCAATATCACCCATTCTATGATTCTGTAAAAATTCAGATTCAAAATGAGGCAGATAAAGCAAAAAATGAAATGTTTTTCAACTCAAAATCTCCTTTAAAACAAACACAACTACCCAGGGCTGCTCTGGTGATGATAAAAGGAACAAGTCAGCTCTGCTTAAGAGAAACTCTTAATTTAGCCTCAACTTCTTTTGTCCAAAGGGATGGTCAGGCTCCCAGCAATTAATGAGCCATTTTCAGCATTGCAAAAAGAAGCTGAGGTTCAGCAAATAGGTGGTGGAAATGATTTCAGATTCATTAAAGTGCACCAGGCTCTGTTCTGCCACGCCAGCACCTCTCTGCACTGAAGTTTCCCTTGCTGGCCTCCCTCTGCAAACCCAAATGAAGCAGCTGCAGAAATGCCAACATCATCAGGATCTGCCCCAGGTGCTGGGATTATTTTGACACAGCCAGACTATTTAGCAAGGCAAAAAAACAACCCCAATTACAAATCAATTACAGCCCCAAATGATCAATTTTTTCCCCTATAATGGAAAAGCCATTGCTTTTTTTTTTTTTTAATTTCCTTAATGCCACATTAGCACAACATCCCCAAAAATCCCAAACGTGGCACTGTGAAGTTTAAAAGGTGTAACCACATTTTCACCAGGC
Source organism: Muscicapa comitata (assembly GCA_027123655.1). Taxonomy (NCBI): domain Eukaryota; kingdom Metazoa; phylum Chordata; class Aves; order Passeriformes; family Muscicapidae; genus Muscicapa; species Muscicapa comitata. The sequence goes on from JAOTIY010000771.1 coordinate 1,547,188, forward strand.
AGCTCTTTCAATATCATGCAGAGCCTTGTTGAGCTGATAATGACACCCCAAAAAAACTCCAAAAGTTTCAGTTCTCTGCTCACAAAGGTATTTTAAACTCTCTCCACACACTCAGGAAGTTTTGCCTTTCCAATATCTCAGCCAGGACTACAGTGGAAAGATAAAAGAAATTTTCAGGAATTCATGGACACTGGATGACAGGGAAGGTGGGGGTGTGGAAGAGCCCCCTGTCTGTTCCTAAAATAGAAAAAAAAAAAAAAATCCAAATTACTGAATTCCCCCAAAATTTAACTGGATTGCCCTGCCCTGGATGTATTTGCTCACTATGCTGCTCCTGTTTTCCAGCATCTACTCCTTCAGCAGACTCTGAGTTACAATTTTGAGGGGGCTGTAGCTTGGAAATGTCAAAGGGATTCACATTCTTTCTACACCACCTTTCAAAAGAAAGCCAAAAGCCCTCAGGATCATGAATACAGCACAAAATTATGCATCCAGAAGAATAATTCCCTACCAGATCACACAATAATCCTAGACAGGCCATGAGGAAATATCACAAGAGGCTGCTTTTAGACCATCAATTAATCTGTGAACCCTCAACTTGATCTTTAAGGAAATTGGTGATTTTATAGCTCACAGCAAAACAGAATGTAAAAGAGAAGAAGGATGTTTAACCAAACATTCAATTTGAACTCCTGGCCTTAAAAAAGCACTCCCAGAAAATGCCAAGGCTGGCACATCCCAGGGGGCTGAGCAGAAAAAGGAGGAATGACCCACCCAGAGTAACAATAAAGACTCCTCAAAAGGCACAGCACAGTTTGGTGACCTTGGGGATAAATCTCAGAAAATCTGAGCCTCCTGTGCACCTGCAGAATCCCTGCAGTCCGTGTTTGAGGTTGGGATTTTCATCCAAGTGACTCTGCAGCCAATGGCAAAGTGGGTTTGGGTGGACTGTGAGCACGAGGAAAATCCTGCTGCTGCTGCTGCTGCTGGAGCACAGAACACATTTCAGGCTGTCAGTGCAAAAATTCAGATTAACATCTGGCTGGGCTCAGAAAACACAGCTAAGAGATAAAGCAAAGGGAGCAGAGGCAGAACAGCAGATATGAGGCACAAGTAACAAAGAACATTGCTCCAACTCGGTCTCTGAAGAATATTAAACCAAAGAACATTATGCTGAAAGAATCATTGCTAAGGAAAGAGGGATTTGGGAATACCAGGATCAAATTCTAACCTGCTTTCTACAACCTGCAACCTCAGAGAATTCAAGGAATCACACAGGTTGCCATTAAGGGAAGGCTGGCTGTACAAATTCCTGCAAATCACCTCCTCTGATCTGCATAAACCCAGATGCACTGAGCTGCCTGTTGCACCAAGATCAGAAAATCACTGAATGGGCTGGGAAAGGGACCTTAAAGATTCATCCACTTCCAACCCCCTCATGCTTCCAAACAGCTCCAAAATACTAAGATTTGAACATGACAGATTAATAATTAACAGGAAGAGAGCCACAGCTCTGCTCCAGGCAAAGTATTAATGAGTTGCTGGTGTGACAGTCCTGTCCTGAACCACACATGAAGGCAGGGATGGAATTCTCTCTCCTTCAATCCCACTTCCCACTAAAAAGCTGAATCAGGATGTTCAGATTCTGCTTGCAGGGTGATGTTTTCCAGAGTTTTGGCCTGTCCCCACACCAAAAGCAGAACAGAAATCTCACCATGCACTGGAAATTATTTTCACAGTAATTTTCACAAATGTGCTGCAATCCTTGTTTTTTCCACTGTTTTTTATGAGTGTGAAGGCAGATTTCCAGAAAAATACTTTCAACTCTCTGTTTTCTTAATGCCCAAGCAGTGCTGCTGAGCACTGAAGAACTGCAAGGCAGGCAGGACACTGAAAAAATCAGTGTGGACTTGGCAGAGATGAACCCTCACAAATCCACACTTTAAAACTGGTCCCACTGGAAAGAAAGAGCTGCAATCCCCTGTGACTTTACCAGGGAGGAATTAACACCACTTTTCATGAGAGATCCCAAAGTTCTCAGAATATTCTGTGAATTCTCCACCAGAGCTGTCACATGCACAGAATCCCTGGGAACATCTTCATTTTCCCACCTTAGCACCAAGATGGGCTCTAAGGGAAAGTCACCCTCGTGAATTCAAGCAAATCATCAGGAGAGGAACAATTCAGAGGCACCATCATTTATCACTCTGGCAGGAAAAGGGGCTGGAAAATGGAGTTTTTCTAAGAGGGCACCAGGAATGTGACACCCTGATTAAGCAGCGAGCACCAAATCACTGTAATAAAGTGAGATCATCCTTTTAGTGTGTCCCAGATAAATCTGCTGTGCTGTTCCAGTGTCCTTTGTCAGTGAAAAACAGACAGATTTTGGATATTATGCTTAAGGGACCGCTCTGATTTATTTATTTACTGTCCTGCTGGGAGGTGTAACTAATTTGGATTATTCTCCCTGTCACAGGGCAGCAAATTCCAACTGTTTAAGCCCAGGAGAGAAAATTAATGGCACAATGAACCTCTGTGCAGTTGGAGTGCATCAGACAAGAGTCCTGCTCGTGTTTTCATCCCAGGTATTGCACAGGGCCACGGGTCAGCCCTTGGAAAAGGCAGCATCCAGCCCATCCATCCAACCTCCTGCTCCAAGCCTTTTCCAAAGGAGCTTCAGCACAGGAGAACTGGCCAGGAAAACAGCTCTCCTGTCTATTAAAAAAAGTAAAAAAAATGACACCAAATGTTATTTTTCTTGCAGGTTTACCTTCTTTTAAAACCATGTTATTATAATACAAAATGAGATCTGGGATTTTCCAAAGAATCCAAAGTAATTAGTTGTCCAATCCCCACTAGATTGCCAAGGGAGTTAGATCCTAAATGCCTTTGGCTCTTTTGGAAAACCTCATCCATCACAGAAATTCACAGGGTGGTTCAGCAGAAAGTGCAGGAAAGCAAGATCTGAGTTAACAGCTGGAGAATTATTTTTATAGCACCTTCCAGGGCTCCTCAGCCAATGCTGCATGGGAATAGTGGGCACCACCACCACATTTTTCACTGGAAAATAACATTTCACCCACAGGAACCGTGGCAAGAAGTGATCAGGGACATTCCAGGGCTCTGGAACACTGAAAATAAAGGGGAAAGCTCCACTCAATAAAAGCACTGGGCCCACAGAGTGGAGCATACTGGGATTTTTCCTTCTCTCCTGGTGCTGCTTTTTATAATTTTGTGGGGTTTTTTTTGTTTTTTGTGGGGTTTTTTTCCCAAGCAAATGCAAAGCAGAGGGAGTGCAGTTTTTATGTCTGGAAATAATGGGTTAACAATGCAACACTGCTATAAAAAAAAAAACTTGGTTTTTAATCAGATTGCAGCCACAGTCACACTTCTTTGGCCTCTGCCAGTCAATGAGGACCCCAAAGAGCTTTCCAAGGTATTTAATTACAGCCTGAGAGTAAAATCACTGTGCACAGGACACATTGAATGACCTGATTCCCTCCTGTCCCCCTTTCCAGGTGGAAATGGGTCTCCATGGTTCCTAGCATGGACACAGTGACTCCTTTCCAGTTGTTTGATTACAACCAACAATGAACATGTTGGGAAATCCTGCTGTTGGTTTTGTACTCATATTCTGTATTTTGATAAATAAGAGTCTTTCCTGTGCTACAATCACAGGATGGTTTGGGTTGGAAGAGATCTTAAAGCTCATCTAATTCTAGATCCTCTCCAACCCAAACCATTCCATGATTCTCCAGTCAGCAAAATTCCTCCAATCTAAAAGCATGTAAAACCACCACCAAAAAAAAAATAAAATTAAAGTGAGCTGAAACAAATTTAATCCTTTATTTTAGTTCAGATTTTTGAAATAAGTTTTTCAGTTCACTTGAAAAGAGGAAATCAGAACATTTATAACAAAGAAATAAAAAATAATTCCAGAGTTTGTCTAAGTCATATTGGCACTTCCCACAGAGGAAAGAGAATATAACCAAGGGATGAAATGCAATCCACATTTTCCATTTCAGCCAGGAAAACAGAGGGAAAGCAGTTTCTGCCCAGTTTATTTCTGACAAATAATTGGAATTTTAAGTGTATGCTTAGATGTCCAAGAACACTGAACCCACAGAGCCACAAGCAGAACCCCAGTGAGCAGAACAGAAGGGTTTGGGGGTGGAGGGGGATTGGTTGTTCCCAGCATGAACTGGGAATTTGTCATTTCCATCCAATCTGCAGCCTTGGAGCTCTGCAGCCTCTCTCAGCCCTGAGAACACCAGTGAATCACCAGCCACTTGCTGCTGCTTTGTACAGACACATTTCCCTGAGTTATTTGAAAATGCATCCTTTTGGAGCTGAGTGGCTAAAAGTTGGTACAGCAAATATGGCTGAAGCCAAAGAATGAATGTGAAGTAATTAAGAAAAAAGTTTTGAGGCTGATTATGTGCTTAATTCTTCTTTCAATGAATGGACCTGCCCTCAAAAATCAAAGTCCCACTCAAGATTTTATTATCCATTATTTATTATTTATGTTTTATCTACTGAAACCCTTCTGTACATGGAAATCCAATGATCTGTTGCTCAAAATCCACTGAGAGATATTTGCAAAATTCCTAAATAAAACCACTTCAAAAGGCAGCTGGGCAGCACAACCCTGAAAAAAAAAAAGTACAAAATAAAATATCAAAGCCTGCAGATGCAGGTTGGATGGGGCTTGGAGTAACTTGGTTTAGGGGAAGGTGTCCCTGCCCATGGCACAGGGTTGGAATGAGATGATCTGCAAGATTTTTTTTCAAGCCAAACCAATCTGTGAGTCTGGAAGAATTTTGGTTGATGCAATTCTGTAGTTTCCTACATAACAATTTAAAAAAAAAAAAAAAAAATCCTTCAGGCCCCCAAAGTAAAAGCAGAGATTTTCTATAAGGAAAGAAACAGCAAAAGCTGGAAAACCTCAGGAAAAAAAATAAAGATTCTACCCTAAGGTTTTGCAAATGTCACACATGGTAAGAACAGCACAGGAGCAGAAAAGGCTTTTAAGCAGAACAATTTCCAAACATTTCCCTGGGAGAGCAGCTCCTGTGTCCCATTAGCAGGAATTTGCCTGCATGGATCCCTCTGGCAGAGCAGGAGTCCTGCAGGGAGGACACGAGGAGTTTTTGGCCTTTTTCCTTTCCCAGTGGTTTGATGGTGCTGGGAAAGGAACAAGTCCCTGCCTTTAAAGGCACTCACACAGGGACAGAGTATGAGCCCAGCACATCAAAAGAGAGGTTTTACAGTCCTATCAAACATGTCCACAAATGCTGATGAACTCCTTGTAGCACCTCCTAATTCCAGCTGACAGCAGGGGTGAAGTGCAGCAGACACTGACAGAAAACGGGGAAAAAACCTCACATCAGAGCTGCCAAAACTGTTCAAAAATGGGTAAAATGAAAGACATGGCACCAATCTGCAGCAGAGTTTCCATTTCTTCCACATCATCCCATTATTTACCAGCTCCAAAAGGATGAAGGCTAACAGGCCCTGGACAGGCTGGGAATTCTGCATCTTTTACTTCCAAAACTCCCATTCCTGTTGGAATCACAGACACACATCAGGTGTGATGGTCACTTCACACCCCTCTTAGTCCTTGTCAGAGAATCTTCCAGTTTTTCCTTCCAGAAAGAAAAGCTTCCAAGTGGCATCAGTAGGAAAAAAAAAAAAGCTGGAAAAAAATTCTGTGTTCTCAAGTTGTATCAATTAGAAAGAATTTAATGATGGCCCAGGGTTCACAAGGCACAGGTTTCATGCCAAGTGCCAAACATCAAAGTAGGGAATGTGTCATTCCCTACCCTGCATTCCCAACCTTTTCCTCTCAGCCTAACACCCAGCAAAGCTGACTTTGACTTTCACAACTCCACCAAACAGCTTTTTGAAATTACTTCTCCCCACAAGAATTTGGGCACCTTTTTTGGCACCTTCAGCAGAGTTGAAGTTGCTTTTAACTCACATGGATTTAGTTACATGAATATTTAGGCATAAACTCCAAAACCCCTTTAAAACTATAATATAACTAAATGTGATAAACAAGTTAAAAGGAATTAAATGAAGTTCAGAGTAGCTTGATCTCTACAGCATGGAACAAAGATGATGAATTTTTTCCTTGCTCATAAATCTGCAAATATTTCATTAAAGGAGTTAATATTTTTTCAAATCTCCCCAAAGCCCACTGACCTCTGCCATGAGCTGCACATGTGACTGTGCATTGTTCAAACAAGTAATTTTTATTCTGGGCTTGATTTCTTTGAACTTCAGCATAAATGGTGGTGTTTATGAAATGCATTGGATCAACAGCTCCAGGATAAAAAGTGTCCAAACAAAAGTTGTTAAAGAAAAATTCTGCTCTGTCACCCTGCTAACAGAATGGAATATAAAATATGGCACAGCTTGGTTAACAAGGGCCATTCCTGGGAAAGGAAATAATCCAATGTCTGCAGCCAGCTCAGCTCTGGAGCTCACCCAGGTACCTGTTAGCACATCATTCAGTTAGTTTTGATCACAGCTCAGCCAGGATTGTCCTGTCAAAGAGAAAACAGATTAACCTGGAGCATTTCTACTTCATATCCTTTGGTTTTAAAAGGCCAGGATGCCATTGCCATCTGTTGATTCCATGAAACCTCTCTGCACTTCCTGACATATTTTTTCTCCTTTTTCCAGCCCATTTCCACCATCCCAAATTCCAAGTGCACCTTTTTAAGAGTTTGAGAAAGGTATCAATTTATCTGCTGCTTGAAATTGCAAGAAGACTTCAATTTTTAGGCAAATTGGAGCAAATCTATAAAGTATTTGAATAGAGAGGGGAGGCAGGACATTACAAATCTTCTTGGCAAGGCCAAAATTTAAAGAAATACCTTCCTGCAAAAGCAGCTGGTCCCTTCTTAGATCCAGAAAGATGAAACTCTTCCTGGATCATAAACTTTCCCAGAAATTCTCATGTTCTTAGCAGCACATATTTGCAGAAAACACTCTAACACCCTGCTGGATTTATTCCTGCATGTGCTGAGCTCACTTCAAATAACACGGGGGAGAGAAAAGTATCAAGTGACCTACTCTAATTATTTAAATTCCATTTTTAAATATCAGCATTCTGAGGAGTGGAATTCTCCCTCCTCACTTTCTCCTGCTGGAGACTGAGTGAAGCTGTAATTTTTTTTTTTTTAAAGCTGCAGACAAATCCCTTTTATGACCAATGCTCTCTCAATGAGATGAGCATTAATGAGACAAACCAGTCAGGAGTCCAAGGGCAGCAGATCCACACACTTCAGACCATTTAAAAAGAACCACAAAGACTGTCAGGCCCATTATTTGGAGGATGACCACAAAGCCATTAAATATCTGTGGAGACAGGGAGAAATAACTGCTCCAGGTTCAAAACATCACCTGGTGAACTTCCCAGAGGCAGCAGCAATTTCAGATATTGCCCTGACATTCCAAGCAGGATTTATGGCACATTGACAGCTCTCATGCAAGGAGCTGATTTTACTTTCTGAGTAACCAACTGTGCCACAAACAGCTCATTCAGCTTTTAAATGCCAAGGTTCAGACCTGTGCTGAGCCACCCAGCAAAAACCACTTGGGTTTTCCATGAGCAGCTCCAGCTGATAGAAAAACCCTCCCCTTGCCAGGAAAAATCCCTTTTCCACAGTGCCCTCCTCCCTCCCTCTCCTGCTCCTGTGCCAGCCCTGCCACAGTGCAGGGACCTGAGTGAGCAGGAAAGGCAAAGCCTTGGCCAAATCATCTCCCTGCAGTCAGATTCCTGCCAGGGGGATGGGCTGTGGAAAAGGAGGCAGTGGGATGGCAGCACAGACATCCCCCTGCTCACCTGGCTGCTGAAGGGCACCAGCATTTTATGCCATTCATTCCTAAAAAAACAAACAGGGACTGAGGTTCCTGCAGCACAGCCCTGAAATTCAGCTCCAAGTGCTCTCCCAGGATTCCTGGACAAGTGTGACACAGCAAATGCAATTTAAAAGCAGTTTTTTTCTGCAAGATCACTCCCATTGCCCAGCACCAGACCCAGATGTGAGGCACAAAATGCTCCCATTTCCCTGCTCCCTCCATCAAATGCTTTTTATCCTTTTTATAAGGAAGGATCTGAGGATGGTGGAGCATCCTTAAGAGAAGTTTCTCAGTGCTCAGTGTCTGATATCCCCAGCTCTGCAGTAGCACAACAGGAGTGTGTGGGCAGAGAGGAGGCTTCAGTTCCTCCTTCCCCAGTTTCCTTATGGTTTCAGCAATGTTTGGGCTGCTAAATGACACCAATTTTGGAAAACACAGGAAAGCATTAGACAGAAAACTCCCCAAAAAAGGAACATATTAGTTGTCAGTGTCTTCTCAGCAGACAGCCCACCAGAGAGCCTGTTAAAGATTTATGTCCCAGAGAAAAATGTGTGATTTTCCATCTCTTCTGTGGGAGGGAGAAAAATACAGACCCCAAAAAATTGAGAATCATCAACTACAAATTCACCACTAAGAAAGGAGAGAAAAGCTTTTCCTTGGAGGCAAACAGCCCCAGCCTGAGCTGCTAACAGGTCATGTTTAACAGGACAAGTCATTGGCAGCTTCTCCTGCAGCAGGTTCTGCACCATTCCCTGTCCTGTCCCTCCATCCCTTGTCCCCAGTCCCTCTCCAGCTCTCCTGGAGCCCCTCCAGGCCCTGGAATGTGCTGG
>JAOTIY010000771.1:1603852-1613853 GCA_027123655.1 Muscicapa comitata
TGACTCTGGCAGGGGTTGGGATTGTTCTTTGTAATGCTGCATTTCTATTTTAATTTTCCTAGTAAAGAACTGTTATTGCTAATTCCCATCTCTTTGCCTGAGAGCCCCTCAATTTCAAAACTACAATAATTTGGAGGGAGGAGGTTACATTTCCATTTCAAGAGAAGCTCCTGCTCTCCTTAGCAGACACCTGTCTTTCAAACCAAGACAGATGTCCACAGCAAATGTGGAAAAAATGGGTTTCTAAACAAATCTGGAGTCTCCTCCACCTCTGTTTTCAAGTCTATTTCCTGTTTGATGGGGAAGATTCAGTTTTAGCACCCAGTGAATGCAGCTCAGACTGAAGCACTGGAGAAGCAGCTCCATTTCCATGGAATGGTTTGGGTGGGAAGGGACCCTAAAGCCCACCCAGTGCCACCCCTGGATACCTTCCACTGTCCCAGGGTGCTCCAAGCCCCATCCAGCCTGGCCTTGGACACTTCCATGGATCCAGGAGCAGCCACAGCTTCTCTGGGAATTCTATTCCAGCCCCTATCCACCCTCCCAGCCAAGAATTTCTCCTTTAAACCTCATCTAAATCCAACCTCCTCCACCTTAAAGCCATTCCCCTTTGTCCTAATCCCCTCTTTTTTATTCTAAAAAGCCCAACAACAAAAATCACTCAGGTAGAGACAAATCCCTGAATTTTCAAGTTCCAAATGCCCACAACCATCCCCATTTAGGTTTGGAAGGTGCTGAATACCTCTGGAGCACACACAAACTCAGTGCTGTGAACCCGAATTTGTGGTGCCATCCACACCTCCCCTACTTCATCTCATCCCCTGTCACTTCATTTCCTTCACAGGAGGATTTTTTTCCCACCAAATCCTGCATTTTGCTGCCCCCCTCCCCTTATATTTTGCACTGTGGCAAAAAAATTCAGCTACAACCTTTAAGATGATCCATTTACAAGCACCAACCTGCTAATTACACCTTGAACAGGAATCAGATTTGAGATTCAGCAAGAATTTCTGTTTACACTGAGGACTCATTTTTCCCCCACACATTTAGATTATATTATATTTTTTCTCTGTTTTCTAGTGCAGATGAGCAATTCCTTTTGCCAGCCTGCTGTCAGCTTCATACCTGCCCAATAAAACACTAAGAAAATTAGATTATGTCAATTTTCAAGAGAAAACTGTTAACATTAATGAATAATAAATGTTTCATTTCTGTAAATTTGCTTTTTCTGATGCCTCCAGCCAGGCTGGGTGGATAACTGCCTGCCTATTTTACCTGCCCTAGGGCCAGCCCTGTTAAGTGTGATTACTGCTAAGCTATGGATGGCAAACTGAGGCTTAATTATCCATTTCTTGACTAGAAAATTTGTTTCACAGGAAGAACATTGCAGTAACAGTATGTGGGCATTATGCTTCTGCAGATTCTTTTTATGAAGCAAAACTGAAAGAACAGATAATGCAGTTTTAGGAAATTAATGCTCAGTTAGCAGCAGATAATTCTTACAGGAAAGGAGGTTTGAAGACCCTGCTGGTTTTTACCACAACTCTGGGTGTTCAGCACCTTTGTGTCCCTCTAAAAGTTCTTTTTCTTCTGCTCCCCAACATCAGAGCAGACTTATGTAAATATTTGTGGTTAAAGGCAGAAAAGAGTATTACAGGATGCACAGGTGCAGCTTGGAAATCCAGGAATAATCCTCTTTTCCTTCTGGATCAGGTTTCTTTGAGTGTGCAATTCACTTTTCTTCACTCAGAATCGCTCATTCAAACAAAAATACTCATTAAAGACAGTGGAAAACACCACCAAAAAAAAAAAAAAAAAAGGGCAAGCTGATGAAATTTAAATATTTCTCATCTGATCAGGAAAAAGAACATTTTAGTGAAGTGCAATTGAACTGAGTGCTGAATCACTGGGGGGGAATCAAACAAAGCTCCAACTTTCACAGGAATCCACAGTAAACTTCCCACCACCTGTTCCAATGCTCTGAGCTCTATCACACACCTTGTTGAGGTTCCCAGTTCCTCACTTTAAAACACCTTTGAAGCTCCAAACACACAGTTTGTGGTACCAACTGCTCAAAGCAGCGTGGCTGAAAGCTCATCCTGCATTTCATGTGTGGCCAAGGCAGGACTCACTGATGTACTGACCTGTTCCTCCAGCAAAAACAACAAAAATCTGTTTAACAGCAGCAGCCCTGGGCAAAATCCAGCATTTCTGGGATACACAAGATCCATTCCTCACAAAGAAACTGGGTGAGGTTTTCACTGTTTTATGGTTTGGATGACAGGCAACACCTCAGCACCAGTCCAGATAATAAAATAAACAATACAGCATTAAAACTATCAAAATCACCCCTCAGGAAAGAAAATTAATGGGATTTTTTTTGTCCTGTTATTCTCCATGTTACACCACACCAAGCACCTAAAACACAAAGCAGAGTACAACAAGGTACAGGGAAGAAAAGTACAGCCTTAGCCAGAAGACAGTTGTGAACAACAAAGGATTTGTGGAGTTAAACAAAGAAAGCAGTTGCTGGAAGCAACAAATAATAATTTAAGCAGAGAATTGTGGATGTCTAGAAAGCTCAGTCTCCTCTCTGCAGGAAACAGTTGTGCTGTGCCAAGGAAACTTCAGTTAAAAAGTAGGAGGAAAAAACAAAAGAAAAAAGAGTTTAAAAAAAACCCAAAAACAACTATTAAAAGCAGTTATTCTCATCAGGCCACTCTTGCTGATGGTCATGGCCACACAGCAACTCCAGCATTTGCTATCCCAGCTGGGTTTGAGCTCTTGTGGTCACTGTGGCATCTGTGGTGCTCTGGCACCCGAGGCCAAGCACAGGCACAGCAGAGGCAGCAGGGCCCAGAGCCTGAGCTGGATCACAGAAATCTGGGGGTTTTGAGCTTTCTGTGCTTTCTGGCACTGACCCCCTGGAGAACACTGCTTTTGACCCGAGACCTTGGAGAAAGCTTCCAAATTTGAGTGATGGAGTTAAAATCACTGGTGTGTAGTTAAATACAAGTGTGTGCTTTCACATGGTGAAGGGTTTGGAATTTGAGGTTTTTATAACACAGTAACAGGTATGGGACAGGATGGAGGATTTTGGGTGGTGTCTCTTTGGGTGCTCATCCTCCTTCTCCATGATTTCAGGCAGTTTCTGGCTGGACAGTTAGTGCCTTACTGAGGGTCATGGGAATTTAGGTATTGGGTTAAAAATATAAATAATATATGTGTTAATTCTCTATTGGACTGTTTAGCTTTAAGAGACCTTGTAGCAGCTGGATTTCTCTCCATTTTCCTTGCTTCTAGCAGGTGGCTACAGGTGCTGCTGAACTTTCTGTACTTTTGATAAGATTTAATAAACAACCAAGCCCTAACACCAGAAAATCCTTTTCCTTCGTGTATTTTTTTTAATCCTGGCTCTGAGTGAAGACAAAACAGACTTAAAACAAACCACAAATTAAGTGGTGCAAAAACACCCTCCACTGTAAGACCCGAGGGCAGCAGCACCCAGAGCCAGAGAACAACACCAGGAAGAGAGGAGAGGAATAAAACACCCGAGATCAGAGAGATCACCTCCCACATTTCACTGCCCAGCACACACTGCTATGAGCCCAGAGCTCCTCAGGCACTGTCAAGCTGAAAATGATCCCAGGAATTGCTGCAGTGAGGAGGTGTGAATAACAGGAGGATCAAGTGTTCACTTCCCAGAGGTGTGGAAGATGCATTTAAGTGCTCTGTGAGCAATAAGCCATGACAGATGCACTCATTTGTTACTGCCTTCCTCCCCTCAAAACATCACACCGTGGCTGAGATCCTGATCATTTCAAGGACTGGGCCTTGGAGTGAAAAAAACCATTTTGAACATGTTTACCTTACCAGTATTTAAGTCTCTGAGTTAATCAGAATAAAATGCATCAGTGAGGAAACAGCAAAATCTACTCCTTTCTGAAATTTGTTCTGAATTTGTTCATTTCCCCTCTGCTTCCAACCTTATTTTTATGGGTGTAAAAACATCCTCTCTGGGGAAAAAAGCCTGTCCAGAGTAGTTCAGCAAAAATTCTTCCTCCTGACTGCTCTTACACCCTATGAGACATCACAAGCAGCTCCATTTCAAGAGATCACATCAAAAATGTTTTATAAAGCTCCCTGGGACACAAGCAACTCCACTTCAACCCACTGTGTCTCCACTGAGCTACAAATTTCCACAAGTTCATTAAACTAAATGGATTTATTTGAATTTTATAATTGAAAACTGTTGTCTTAAAGACAAATCCCAGATGGGGTGATCTACAGCTTCCAGCACTATTTAACCTCAAAGTGTATAATCTGATCATTCATGTCTGAAACCTCTCCAGAGGCTCATGGAAACCACTGTAAAAGTTGGGTCCTTATAAAACAAAGCCAGACAGAAGGAAAAAAAATAAAACTCCAAAAAGGTATTTAACAATTTAACCTGGCAGCAACATGTTGAATGTTTTCTCATTATTTTCATAAATTAATGGATTGTTCCTGTGAGATTCTGGATTAGAGGAAATGAATTAAAGCATTCAGGAAAGATGTTTCTTCACAGAGACCATGAGGTGCTGGAAAGCAGGTAGTCAAAAATTGTAGTGTCCAAATCAATGAGCATGAGAAATGAGGTATTCTGAGAACTGACTGAACAATTATAAATAATAATTTTAAAAAGAAGTGAAACCCTCACCAAGGGGAATGCAAGGTACTCAGCCTGCAGAGAACTCCCTCTCCCTTGTGCAAAGAAATAACTCACTACAAGAACAGCAGCACCAAGTCTGTTCACAATCCAGTTAAGCACCCAGAGCAAACAGAGCATTTTAAAACATTTTCCTCCCCTACTTACATTCCATTAATCTTTCATGCTGTTTACACAGTTGGTTAGAGCATTTTCAACAGAAGCTGGTGATCTTTTTATCATTGAGGACTTGCAGATGGGTACAGGAGAGATGCAGCAAAAAGGCTGAGCAGCCTCCAACCACCTAAATAAATACCAGCAGAGAATTCTTTATTTTGCTAAATTAACCAACCTTTAATCAAATTTCCTCACACCAATACAAATGATGCCAGAGGAGTGAGTGATCAGCTGATTTCTGAAACAAAGACTGGACTGCAGGGGCTTCAGCAGAATTCCCTTCCTTCAAATGCCTCCACCAGCAGCACAGGAAGAGTTTGAATCCCACACACAGGAAAACCCCAGGGACACCAAGCAGCTGCACATTTTCCATGTAGGAACAGGGATGGAGGAACTCAGGAGATGTCAGTGACACCTCCAGGCACAAGCAGAGGGACTCAGCTCCCACCCAACTGTGTGAGACCGTGTCCAGGAAACCACAGGGACCAACTCTTCTTTTGGCAATTAATTTTAGATCCAAAAATTAAATCAACCATTCCATGTATTACCACACTGCCAGGAGAAAGTCAAAGCCCTAAGGATCAGGATTTCCAGAGCTGCAGGAGCAGAGGCTGGGCAATGCTACTCAGACCTGGCACCTGGATAATTAAAGCATAAAGAATATTTTGGGAGCTGCTCCCCATGCTGCACCATGAACCCATCCTTGGTGTCACACCTGCAACCCTGCAGGAACCAGCAGGAGAACTGGGGAATTTCATCAGTCCCCTGAAATTTCAAAACTGCACCAAGAGCTGTTGAAGGCAACACCTTTGAAAGACTTAAAAGCACAATAATTTCCTAACAAAAGCCAGTATTTCCACTTGGTAGGTTCAGCCCCAGCTCTGCATTGGCTAAAGCTAAAATAAGAGCTGAAAAATAAAGTACTTTGAGCTTTCAGCTTGGCACAGTCACACCTCTTGTCCTTTTCTATGTGGTTGTGTATTCACATGTGCTGCTTTATACATTTTTAAATGCAACCAAGGGTCTGAATCGAGCTACAACTCAACAGCTGCCAAATACCTTAACATTTTATACAAGTGCCTGGAGATCATTTCAAGGAAATTTATAGTTTACAACTACACTCTGCCATATACAATTTATTTTCAGGGAATTTCTAACGTACTTTTCTCGCAGAAGAACTGCTACCTTTATAACACTGGAAAACACCATTTGCAATAAAAGTGGTTTTAAGAGACCATTACAGATCAGAATAACTCCAGTTTATTCCTTGTAGCAGCTATTTCTCAAATGCAATGATGAGGGCAACAGCTCCACATCCCTGTTCCTCACTCTCCATCACAAACTGGGATCTCAGCTCTGCTGTTTTAGACACAAAGAGAAGACCAAATGCCAGGTCATTAGCAAAAAATCCATTCAGCAAGTTCACTTATAATGAAAATAATGGCCACAAGCATTAAAGAAAAAGAATCCCACTTGTGAAAAATAAAGTATGTTCAAGGTTTTTTGCCTGCCATCTCAACTTCTGCAGAGATCTGTTGGGTACGTTTGCTTCTGTGAAAGCTCAGCACAAAAATTTCACTGAGGTCTTATGGAGTCACTGCTAAAGTTTGTTTTCCCCCAATTAAAGAAGCTATTAAAGGCCAGTTTTAAAAAATAGCAACCTGTAATTGGGAAGAAAAACGCCCAACAATAAATACAAGGCAGACACATTCACCAATTAAAAATCTGACAAGATCTCTCTCACTTAAACAAAAAAGCATTTGCTAAATGCCAGGTTGCTTGTTTCGGAATACAAAAGCTGCTTCAACCAGCTAGCAACAAAACAAAAGGTTAAGAAAAATCAATATACAAACACGTGTTCGTCCTCTGAGTGATAAAAGAAAATATTCCCCAAGTTGTCCTCCAGCAGGTCAGCCAAATTTTCTCTGTTATCTGCATGGCTTTTAAAAAGACATTGCCAAACCCCTGGGATCAGCAAAAGCCTCTGCTCTCCTGTGACAGCATCTTGACTTTACAAAGTACCTTTTATTTAAGGAACTTGAGGGATCTTTCTCATCCAGGAAGGAATGAGCAGGGTTTGGAGGTGGGTGTGCTGAGGAATGAGCACAAGTGCAGCAGCTCAGGGACAAAAGCTGTAAAGCCCTGATATCCAATATCCACTCTGGAAGTCACAATCCCAGGAGCTGTTTTCTTATAGCAAATAATGCCCATTTCTTCTCAGCACTTTGAGGACAAGAACAAATTGAAGATATTCCCAATAGCTCTAAAGGCACAGGGGAAAGAAGGAAAACTGGAGCTGCAGCAAAAGTGGGAATTTAAGGGCAGACTTTGCAAACACTCATTAAGCTTCCCTGAGACTCTTTATTTCCAAAATATTTCTTGTTGTTTCTTTATTTCTCCTTTGGGAGAAACAAGAGAAAGTGGCCAAGAACTCAGTGTGACCCCAGCACTGCTGGGGGTGGAAATACACCTTCCAAAACTTGGGAATTCCCTGGGAGCTCTGGGCTCTTTTGGGATGGATCAGTCCCATCCTGGGACAGCTGCACATCCCTCACTCCTCACAGTGCTCATGGAACATTCTTCCAAATTAATCCATCCTTTGGTCTCTATTTTTGGCAACAACCAGAAAACCAAGCTGAATTCCATAAGTGCACGGATCCTCCTACAGGAAACAACTCCCAAAGAACAAATGTGTTCCCTGACACAACAGGAAACAGTGACACTTCACAGGGACACAAAGGGGACACTCTTTCCTGTTGGGTTTCCCTTCATCTCAGAGCTGCTGAAAAGCAGCACCACAGAAAGCAGGGATAACTTAAAACTCCATAAAATTCCATTTCTGACTGGATTTCAGTGCTGCTCTGCAGTTCAACTTTGTCATGGATCTCACCCCAAACACTCTCCCTGGAAGTGAGACACTTTCCCCTAGGAAGTCCAGTCACAAAACTACAAGAGTCTCTAAATCTGGGATCACAGAAAAGTCAATTATTCAGTCTCTTGTGAGTGAGAGCTGCTAAGCTCAAGTAAATATCAGAAATTATCCCTTCATTAATAAAGTAATTTCTGTTTACAGAAGGCCTTTCAGCTTCACACTTCAAAGCATTTCATAGACAACATGAAGAGATCTTGCAGACCTAAACAATGTTTGTTTTTTGGAAAACATCCCTGTCTTTGTTATAACCAAGTAAAACATCAATACTTGAAGAAGCTCCTCTGGTTTTGCTTGTTTACAGAGGAAAAATACAAAGTCTTGCTGTTTTTCGTCCACTGTTCCTTTTATGGACCTTTCACACAGCAACAAGGGAGAAATAAACAGCCTAAATAAAACAGGGACAAGCAAGTGTCAATCCACAAGGATTGGCAGAAGCCTCTATTGTGCACAAATGTTTTGGAAATAAAGCCATCAACAAAAGGCAACTCAGTCACATTTCAAACCAACAGCTCTCTGTTAAGATTTGTAATATTTTTCTGAAGCTGAGTAAAATGACATTTAAACCAGCCAGGTTTAAACTTGTCTGCAGTGGTATTTTCTGACCATACAAACCACTAAAAAATTCACCTGTTGCTTGGCAAGTTCATCCTCACCTGAGCTCCTACACAAAACCAAGATACAGAGAAAAGTGATTTAAATTCCTTTTCACACCATTTGTTTTCTGCACTTGGCTAAGCCTAAGAAACATAAATATTATTATCACAACACTTTTTCCTTCCTCTGCAATCAGTTCTACCCTCAGGTTTTCATGGTCTGGCTCAACCTGACATGTCAAGCTTTGCAGAGAATCTCTACATCCAAACCAAGTTCTAATTAAATTCTGGGAGTTTAGTTATCAGGCTGTTCTATTGAATAACTTTAATTTCATAAAGTCAGTAACTCAGTGTTGTGTCTAAACACTGGGCCTAAACTAGCCAAGGTATCAGTGCCTGGAAGCCAAAGATGATGAGACAAACATTTCTTTTGATTTGGAGAACAGATCACTGTGAGCTCACCCTTCTGTTTTTAAATAAATTTAATAAGCCCGGATTTATTAAAATAGAGGTACAAAAGGAAGACCTTAAAATACTCTTGGAAATTACAGGAAACATGGAAAAAAGATGATTACAACAGGAAATGCTGCACAACCAGTGCATGTTTATTATTCCTCCACAGACAGTGGCACCAGCTGCTTTTTTTTTTTCTTTAGAGAACCAACATCTCCCTCAAGATTTGCAAGATTTTAAAGGCCAGAGTGATGAAAAAGAATGGAATTTTGTCCTAAACATTACCATTCACAGAGGATATTTAAATCAGAACATGTCCTAGATACAGAACTAGTGCTGCAAAGTAGTAGAATTTCTCTTCAAGATATTGGAGTAGGATCCAAAGTTTGGGAGCTCATTACAAGTGACAGCACCCTGCTGGTGTGACTGCAGCTGCCCACACCCACTGTGTAAGAACATTCAAAACATGTAAGAACATTCAAAACCTTCAGTGTGGGCAATCAGCTGCAAATCCACTGGTTTTAAGCAGCACAGAAAGGATTTACAAGCAGTTAAATTCAGTACTGGGAGGGGAAACAGTGAATTCATGTCCAAGTCTATCAGAGAACCATGTTCAGGAACATGGGCAGACAAAAATCAGTGTCTAAACACAACTGGACATTTGTTTTCAAGCCCAAAAATACAGACTTGGAAGCAGCAGCACTTTCTGGACTTCTTGGTCCTCCAGATTTCCAGCAGATGAATTTTACTCAGTGCTGCTGTGTTTGATGGTGAGGGCACTTATGGACTACACAGCAATAATGTGACAGTGCCTTGGCCTTCATGAATGGCATTAAGCTGGTACTACCTGCAGGCTTTATTCACATCATCAGTGAGTTTGGAAAAGATCTCCAAAACCATTGAGTCCAACCTGGGACAGATCCCCACCTTGTCACCCATATCAGAGCACTGAGTCTTTTCTTCAAATCCGCCAGGGATGTGGACTCAGCACTGCCCCTGGAGTGTTTGAAGATCCTTCTTGTGTAGAAATTCCTCCTAAAATCCACCCTGAGCCTCCCCTGGCCCAGCCTGAGGCCGTTCCTTCTCCTCCTGTCCCTGTTCCCTGTTCCCAGAGCCCGACCTGGGGCTGTCCCCTCCTGTCAGGGACTTGTGCAGAGCC
>JAOTIY010000771.1:1629943-1652206 GCA_027123655.1 Muscicapa comitata
GGGGGGCCCTTGTGGCTCTGCACAAGTCCCTGACAGGAGGGGACAGCCCCAGGTCGGGCTCTGGGAACAGGAACAGGGACAGGAGCAGAGGAACGGCCTCAGGCTGGGCCAGGGGAGGTTTCTACTGGATATTTGGAAAATTTCTAACCTGAAAATGTTGTTGCCCAGGGCGGTGGTGGAGTCCCCATCCCTGGAACGGCTGAAAAAAAAAAGTGTGAGTGTCACTTTGTGGTGTGGTTTAGTGGGGATTCAGTTGAAGGCTGGACTTGATGATTCTGAAGGTCTTTTCCAGCCTTACTGATTCCATGGTTCTGTGACTTTCCCAAACCAAGGGTGGTTGCAGAGCCAGGAAGAGAATCCAGAATTCCTGAGTGTCCCATGGCCCCAGACTAACAGGGACCCTCCTGTTCACTGCCATGTGTCAAGTGACTGCAAACACAACCACAGCCTGTAGCCAGCCATGGTAAAATGGAAAAATACATCATGTAACAATGCAGCTCCCTCAAAAACACATGGCCTGTTCTCTCAAACAATCCCAGAATATTTTGGGTTTAAAGTTCATCTCAGTCCAACCCCCTTCCACCAGACCAGGCTGCTCAAATACTGAATTTTGGACACTCAGGAAACTGAGCAGAGGCCACTGATTGATTGGAATGTTTCCTTTGTTTCTAATTTCTTTGGTCTAAAAAGTAACTTCTTCACCAGTTTAGCTGAGTAGCTGTTCTCTGCCTGTTGTCCCAAATGGAGAGTGTTGTACACATTTTCCATAATTAGCTAATTTAACCAGCTAATTTGACATCAGTAGCAAATCTGTGACTTGAACACCAGCAAATGAACTCATTAAAGAGAAAAGGACTAGTGCTTTCTCCTTTCTTGTTCTTTTTTTTTTTTTTTTGTTCCCTCTAGTTTTGCACTTTTAGCAAGATGCTCTGGGGAAATCAGGATTTCAGGGAAATTTGGATGATCAAATAAATAGAGTTTTATTGATTAATTAAAAAGGATGCATCAGAATGTCAAAATGCTTTTTCAGGAAGATGCCAGCACTGTCTGTCCTGTTTAGGAGGGACCCAAGGCTAAAGGACCCCACACGGACTTTTTAAAATTGATTCTTCTCAATCTCCTCAAGTGCTGCACCCCCAGAGTAACCTCTCCAACCCTGGGGCTTGCTGTGAGCACTGATTATTTCAGAGATAAATCTGAGGACTTTAGAACACATTATTGTGACTTTCACATTAGCATGGCTTGGGACACAGGGATTTAATTGTCTGATCACCCAAAGGCTTCCACTAATCCTTCACTGCTTCAGATACTGCAGCTGCACCAGGTGACATCCAGAGGTCTCTTCCCACCTCAGTCATTCTGTTTCCTTCTTTTTTGCTGGTGCCTGTTTGTAAAATTTTGGTGATAATACAAGGCATGAGTGTACAGAGGTAAAATATTGCAATACTCAAGTAGCCCAGCCATAGAGTGTGAAAATTCTGTTCTCTCCAGTCACCTGTGGAGACAACACCTCTGTGTTATCTGCAGGTACCAGCTCTGCTCCTGATCTGTGCCTGGACACTCTGCAGCTGTGCTCAGTGCAGATGTGCTTCTTCTGAGGCACACCAGAGAGTGCCTTGGGTGAGAAAATAGGGATCAGGAGAAGTTTAGGGTGGATATTGGAAAATTCTTCACCCAAGGGTGATCAAGCATGGAACTGGCTGCCCACAGCAGTGCTGGAGTCACCGGAGAATCAAAACCATGGAATGGTTTGGGTTGGAAGGGATTTTAAAGCTCATTTCATTCCAAGCTCCTACCATGGCAGGGACACCTGCCACTGTCCCAGGCTGCTCCAAGTCCCATCCAGCCTGGCCTTGGGCACTGCCAGGGATCCAGGGGCAGCCACAGCTGCTCTGGGTACTCTCTGCCAGGGCTCACCACCTTCAGAGACAGGACCTTTTTTTCCTAATATTCCATCTAAACCTATTCTCTTTCTATTTTAAGCCATTCCCCCTTGTCCTGTCTCCCCATCCCCTGTAAACATTCTCCTCCATCTCATTGCCTCCTTCAGGTCCTGCAAGGCCACACTGAGCTCACCCCAAAGCTTCTCCTCTCCAGGCTGAGCAATCCCAGCTCTGCCAGCCTTTCCTCCCAGCAGAGCTGCTCCATCCTCTGCTCATCCTGGAGCCTCCAGCACCTCCAGCTCCTTCCTGTGCTGGGAGCAGAGCTGGAGGCAGCTCTGCAGCTGAGGGATCTCTGCAAGGGTTTAAAAGCCATGTGGATGTGGCACTTGGGGACATGGATTAGGGGAATGCTTGGATGACCTTAGAGGGATTTTCCAACCTCAGTGGTTCCATGATGGCAAGAGGAGATGTTGGACAGGAGGGTTGGCAGGTCCTTCTCACCCCATCACAGGGTCACACCCACAGCCTGCACAAAAACAAGGAATTGTTGCAGGAACAGCTGGATGTGCTCTGGTGTGGCTGACAAGGTGGGGACCAAAGGCTGGACTCCAACTTTTCCCACCCCCAGCAGGATGCAGCACCTGGAAATGACGTCTCCTCTCAAAACCTGACTCAACTCCCACCCTGCTCCTTCAGCTGGAGATCCCACTCTGCTCTGGCATGGATTGGAACATCCTTGCACAACTTTGAAGCCCCATTAATCCTCCCCCCAGTGTGTGTGTATGAATAATAGACTCTGCGTGCTAAAACTGTCAAAGCTCCTGCAGCAGCTGCTCTGCTCCCTTGGGCAAATATCCTGGAAAGGAGCTGCAGCAGCAGAGCAGATTTGCATGTTTGATGCATTGCTGTGTCTCAGTTTCAGAGCAGACAATCTGTTGGCTCTCAGCTCCTTGTTCACCTGTTGCAGCCTGGACTGCAGCACAGTAGAAAGTGTGGAATTTTATTTTATTTATTTTAATTATTTATTTTTGAGACGTGGAGAAATTTCTCCCTCCCAAGAGCGCAATTTATATCTTGATTAATCTAAAAGTTTGGGGCTTTTATGCTGAGGGGTACAAGGGGATTTTTTTAAGGAGTGGGGGTATGAGTAAAGAGGAAAGGAAGGAATTGCTTTCATCCTGGAAAATCAGCGATGCTGGAGGCAAATGCTGTGCCTCAGTGGAGCAGAGACAATTTCAGGTAATTAATGTTCTTCCTTTAGCAGCACTGGGAAAATCAGGGACTTTAGTGGGAGATTTATACAACTTTATGTCAAAGCTTAGAGCAGCTGTGGAGAGGGGCTGATTCATAAGGGAAGGTTCAGAATCTGCACACAGGAGCTCAGCCCTGAGTCAAGGATGCTGGGTTGGAGCTGAGGAGGTTTAAGCCACTTTCTTCCATAGCTAGTGAGTGTTTCCAGCCATTTTTCTTATCCTGACTCAGGCACCCCCCTAAAAAAACCCCACATTTGGTAAATAGAGGCAGTAAATCCCTCACACCCCCAAACAGTGGGGAAGAAAACCCCCACAAACACAAACCTTTCCTCACTGGCAGCAGTGCAAAAACAGATTTTTAGCATCTCTGTGGACAGCTTGACCAGCCAAGAAAGTTTCATTGTGGAGTTTAGAAAGTAAGAGCTGCCAAAAATCCAGCTGACGTAAAACCTCATGGACATGAACCCTAATATTAAGAAGTTCCTATGAAGAGGCCTTGCTGTGGCATAGGGATGAGGATTTGGGTTGAAGATTAGCAAGATTTTGATCACAAAATCCTCTTTCAACCAGCCTGGCCCACCACAGCTCACTATGGGAATTTGCATCTGATTTAATTTCAGAACAACCCACCCAGACACTCAGCTGCCAGACCATGGTGAGGATTTGGCTCTGCTCAAGTATGGGATGGAGGCATCCTTGAACTCTTATCCCATATGCAAAATCTGTCCTTGCACCTACAAAGAATCCTTCAGAAACATCCTGCTAGAAGCACAGAAAAAGGCAGAAAAAAATTAACATTGTGGTTTCTACACCTTCCTAGGTTCTAATACAAACAATTTAATTCCCAGACTCTAGTATAAAGAATTTAATTCCTGTCTTTCACTTTCTAATGTGTTGTCTGTCCTACAGTTGATTATGTGGGATTAGAGTGAGAAGATATTATCTTTATCTTTATCCTTAACAAGAGGAGAAAAGGAAAATATTTACTTTTATGGCTCATGTATCATTAGCTGGAAGACCTGTGAAGGTGCCTATTGATATTCAGAGGTGACTCCTCTACTCTTGGAGCAACCCTGAATGTGAGAAACCTCTTTGTGAGAAGCCTCTTCCTCCAGGTTGTAGCTCCACTCCCAAGCTGCCTGACCTTTGGGTTTGCATTTCTGGGAGTTAAATCAGTGTCACAGTCCTGGGAGGTGTGAGGCTGCCCTGACGGGAGCACAGAGACTCTTTCACTCCTGGTTTTCATGCCTCAAGATCTCACTGCTTGTGGACACTACTGAAGACTCCAGGAAAAATCCAACTCGGATTTTTCCCAGGCTGTTGGCTCTCTCAGCTCCAGCGCGGATCTTTCCCAGGCTAAGGAATTCCTGCCCCAAAACCCCAGGAATTCTGGCCCCAAAAACCTGGAAGTTTTGGCCTCAAAATCCTGGAATATCCAGCCCTAAACCCCAGGAATTTCAGCCCCAAAAATGTGGGAATTTCAGCCCCAAATTCTGGGAATTTCAGCCCCAAACCTTGGGAATTTCAGCCCCAAAGTCCTGGGAATTCCAGCCCCAAAATCCTGGGAATTTTATGACCCAAACCCTTGGCATTCCAAGAGAAGGAGGAATGAATAACATAAATTAGCAGCTGTTGTTAATCACAAAGCCATGTGTGTGCTATGTGTTTTGCAGAAAGCATCTTTTCAAAGAGGTATCACCTTCTTAGCACAATTAACCTTTTCTATTCTGTATTGCACGATCTATCCGATATAAGTGCGGTGGCCTTTCAATAAACCACTTCTTCTTCTGCCTTGAAGAAGTCCTGTGTGTGCTGTATTATTCACCATTCCTATTCTAACAGCAACAACTGCTCCCCTAAATCCAGAGCAGGAGGGAGGATTTGGCTCTCCAGGGGCACAGGAGATGGTTTTGTACAGGGTGAAATCAGCAGAAGGATGAAGCAAAACACGAGGCAGAGACTTCTTCTCCCCTTTACCACCTGCAATTTGCAAAGCCATTGCTGGGGGCAGCCAACAAAGCCCAAACAAATCCCAAGTGCCTCCCAAACAAAAGGCTCATTTAATTTCCAATTGATTTGGGCTGCCGGTACACGACGCTTGGTTTTGTACTGCTCAGCAGTAGCACAAAAAGAAAAAGAGCATCTAACACTGATTAACATCTGAGTCATGGCTTGCTGGGTATGTCACACCAGCTGAATTCCACTGGCACAGGAGCTTCCCGGCAGCACTGAGCTCTCCTGGCGGAATCACCAGCCCTCCTTCACTTGTGCATATGCTCAGCACATGGTCCCCAAGCTCTCAGGCTGCTTTTGCCATCCCTAAAAGGCACGCTGACTTGCCATCAATAAGATGCACGTTGCTGTTTGACAAGAACAATGTGCTCCGAGAACGGGCTCACAATAGCTCCTATCAATCAAGCGCTCGGTGGAAAATCAAAGATGACAATGAAACCCACAGCATTAAATAACCCAGGGTGCTGGGAATTAATCAGGAATCCTGGGTGCTTGAAAAACAAATGTGTTTTTAATAAATTGGATTTGAGCATCACTTAGAAGGCCTGGATTGCCAGCTGAGTGGAGGCTGGTTTGATTTGCACCGATAAACTCCAGGGGAGCTGGTGCCTCTCTATATCCAAGCCATTGATGTCACCCTGAGCCTGCTGGGCTTGGTGACATTTCAGCAATGTGCACACAATTCTTTTTAATACATACAGAATAGATTTTATAAAAAAAAAACCAAAACAACCAACACAGGACTCTAATTCTGCTCTCAACAATCCCCAAATAATCCAGGGGTTAACAAGAACCTCTGAGCAGAATTTCAGTAACAGTTCACTCCTTGACGAAAGAGAATGAAGAGTGTGTGACATAAATTGGAGGGGGACTTTGGACAAGGCATGGAGGGACAGGACACAGGGAATGGTTTTAAACTGAGGGATGGATGGGATCTCGGGAAGGAATTCCTGGCTGGGCTGGAATTGCCAGAGCAGCTGTGGCTGCCCCTGGATCCCTGGAAGTGTCCAAGGCCAGGCTTGGAGCAGCCTGGGACAGTGGGAGGTGTCCCTGCCATGGCAGGGGTGGCACTGGGTGGGTTTGAGGTCCCTTCCAATCCAAATCATTCCATGATTCCATGGAATGGAATATAAGCTTATATCTAAATCTAAATATCATTAAATCACTGGTGTCACTGATTGGAAGAAACTTGGCTGTGACATGGAGAGGGAGGGACAAACCTCTCCAGGAGTAGCACCAAAGGTAAATATCACCAATATTTTAAAGTGCTCACTACACCTACAATCAACTCACCCTGAGCAAGGGGAGAATGAGTTACCTCTGTTTTCATTGTTTTGCTTTTTCTTCCTGCCTCAAAATTTCCAAAGTCCAAAAAGCAGGAAAGGTCCTTCCATTGTTTTCCAACAGACTCTTTCACTCCTTTCCTCCACCCTTTCATCCCAAGAAAACCAGAGTATTTCAGAGAGTCTCTTGCTTACCAGACTACATTCCCATCCCACATTCTTAGTAAAACAAAACACTCTTCAAGGTCAGGGAGACACTGAATATAATTCCTGCATTTGGTTTTTGAAATTAACACCAAAAAGAAGAATTTCAGCTACCAGGGTGTTTTTAATAGCACAAAACATAGGAATTTAGCCTGGAATTTGGGGAAGACTTGAGCTCCTTATCTATTTCACTGAGTGATGTCTCCTCTTAAGTGACTGAAAATGCAGAAAACAACAATACCTCAGAATGTTAATTATTTAATTGACAGAAATATGCAGGAGAACAAGAAATTTATGTAGAGCCGAGTGAGCCTTCCCATTCTGTTCTATCCTGGGAATGGTGAGACAAAGCTGGGGAGGTGACAAATTCAAAGTTATTGTAAAAAGATATTTTAAAGATTGCTTAATTAATCTGCAAATCTCACTCAAAATAATGCTGAGGTTTGGAGACTTGAAGGACTGAAAGCAAAGGTGTGGATGCTATTCTGTCCAATTCAAACAGGCAGCTGACACAAATGAACTTTTTAAAAGAGCTCAGAGAAGACAAAACACTGCCAAGCTTCAAGGTCTAAAGCACATCTCAGAGTCAGGGACAATCTGGGGACAAATTCCTCCCAAGACACAGAGCAGGGAAGAGCTGAGCCATGGGAGTCAAAAATAGCACCAGGAATTACACAGCCACTATTGTGTTGTATTTTTTTTAGTTTTATTTTTTTGTTAGAGTGGGGATTAAAAGTCTGAGAGATGGTATTTTTTTGTTTGGACTTAGGTGTTTATTAATTTTTCTTTATGTTACAGTGAGTTTTACAGCACTTTTAGTTAATAAGCTAAAAATGGTGACACATTTTTTTACAAGGCCTTTTAAAATAAACTGTTCAATTAAGGAAGGACATTTAAATTATTTTTACTTTTAATTTAATAACTAAACACTTGTGAGTCGAATTGCTGAATTTTCTATTGAATTACAAAAGTGTTACTTAGACTCATGAAGAGGAAGGTGAAGAAAGAAATTTTTGCTTTAAAATTTTTATTTTGCTTTTTATATATTGTTATATTTTAACACTTTAAATTTTAAGTTTTTTTACCGTGTGATATTATACACTTTTATTTAAACTACACACTAGTGATCTTAGTTTTATTACTCAATTTTGGAAGCCTTTTTTTACAGCTTCAGGTCAAAAGTTGTATTTTCTTGGAGGTCAGTGCTTGTTAGCACAGAAAGCCCAAACCTCTCAGTTTCCAGGGTTCCTGGAAACCTTCTGATCTGTATAAGAAACTCCTTCTTTGCCAGGATGAGCATTTCCAGCATCATTAGATGCCAAAATTGGAACATTACCTGAGTGGGTCTCATCTGCAACCAAATTCCCATTGATTTCAGTGGGAATTATCACTCTAATCCACACAGGATTAGCAGACTTCAGAAAAAGATTTAAAAGCACAAAGCTTGAGTGTTTAAATCCCACTGATCTCAGCTGGAGCTGGGAGCAGATCCAAGGAGAAAGTGCTGAACCCCTCACTCGTGTGGCTTCTTGTCCAGCCCAGCCAATCTCATCCATCTTGGATTCTTCCCTGCAATTAGGCTGATAATTAAGAAATAACAGCATAATATAAATGGAGAGTTGCTGGCTAGCATGGTTAACATCAGGGATAAATTGAGCAGTAATCTGCAAAGGATGTTATTGCCATTATAAAAATAAAGATCTGTCTCCCCAGCCAATCAATTCAGCAGATATATACCAACAATCAAATCGTTAAAAATGACTTCTATAAATTACCCAGCCCTCCATCTAATGGAGCCAGCAACATCTGTGAGACAATTTAGAGCTGACATAACCATACGTGGGGAGTGCTTTTTCATCCTGCTGCCTTTGCATTCTCTTCAGAGCTGTTGTTTAATGCACCCACGTGAAAACAGCCTGTATTTCACACCATGGGTTAGCAGAGTCATTTTGGCAGAAACACTCCAGAATATATGCATTTAATATGGGTGGAATAATTCAATTTCCTCAGTATTATTTCAGCTATGCTGTTACAATCTCCTTAATTCTTCATTAAACCCTCTGGGCTTGGGGGGGTGTTGCTGGGTTTTTATGATCTGCCATAGTTCTTTTGAATGGATGTGGAAAGACACGCAGAGGAGCAGTTCTGATCGTGTGGTTTTAGTCAGATATAGTGGTGATTTCAGATAAATCCGAGTGATTTTCCACCTTGCTTTGGCCAGGGGAGCCCAGCTAGGGGCTCTGAGAACCAGATCTAGTGGGAGGTTGGAACAAGATGATTTTTAAGGTCCCCTTCCAACCCAAACCGTCCTATGACTCTACGGTCCTATGGCTGCTGCCACATGGGCTGAATCCCAGAAAGGAAAAAGGGATTTAAAGGTGGAATGTTCTTCCATTTGCAGCTCAGCCCAGCCCAGCCCTCCCCAGGTGGAAGCCACCAAGTGGCACCACTGGAAGCCACCAAGAGGCACCTCTGTGCCTGCAGGGTCCTGTTGCATTTGAGCTATTGGAGAGTGGAGAAAAGAATAATGCAGCATAGTTCTTTGTGTAATGGAGAAGCCAAAAGGGAGCTTTTATTTAAAGAAACACTACACTTGTATAGAGTAGATCGTGCAATACAGAATAGAAAAGGCTCATTGGTCCAGGAAGGCAACACCTCTTTGAAAACATGCTTTTATGAAAACATCACATCTCTCACGTCTCCAGCAGGTGTTTAATCATTGTTACCATTCCTTGTCCTTGAGCAGCCTGAGAAAAGGCTGTTTTTACTCCCAGCAGTATCCTAACGGGTTCCTACCAGGGAGTGAGTTTTTGGAAGGGACAGGGTGAAGTGAGTGATGGCCATGCTGGCTCCTGGACTGAGCCACGACTGAACCAAATGAGGAAAATCCTGGCTGGGAAGGGTGAAGATGTCACTGTTTTCAATGTGGGGCAATGTCATGGTCAGGACTCACACCTCAGGCAATCCTGGGAGTTGCAGGAGAAGAGCTGATAGGTTTTCCCAGCCCATGGAAAATTTGGACACTGCTGTTCAAGAATCCCTCATCAGGAATTAAATTCCCACCTGGCTTCCCAAGGCCCTGCTTCTCCACAGCTGTCAAACCAGTGCTGGTTTTTAATGCAGACAGCAGAGGAGAGCTCATTTCTCTGTCTGGGCACTACGTGTGATAATCCAGGCTCTGTAAATTAAATTTGGGCTGCAATTTAAGTACACAGGGATTTGGCAAGACCCAGAGCTGCCAGCAAGCAGACATTGCCACGATCAGCTCAGTGCAGAGCAGACATGGAATGGGAATAAAGCTGGGAACAGTTGGGTCTAAAATCTCATCTGTGTGCAAATGTGGCTGTTCCTAATTTTTCAAATAGAACATGCACAAGTGGGACCTGTTCTGCTGAAGCTTTGTGGCTCTGGTGTTGGTTTTAATTCATTTTGCACGAACCTCACTTTCAAATCTTAAAATTAGCTCCAACTTCCCTGGCTCCCTCTTACCTGCTCTATGGACTTTTTCTTCTCCCTTTCATACTTTAATTCCCCTTTCCCCTCCACAAAAGACACTCTTTGAGATTCTTCTGTGATTCCAGTTATCGTGCCATCTCTTTTCACTTCTTTTATCCATGTATTTCTCTTACACTCATTTTTTCCTCTCTCCATTCACCTGCCTCCACCCAGCATCATCTGTCTCCATGGAAACCACTTTGGAATGATTCCCACCTGAGCAAGTGACCAAACCTTGCTTTATTTTTATCCCCCATCGTGATCTTTCCCTTTGAGTTCTTGCTTTCTCTTGATTCTCATGGTTTGGGGGCACTGTCATCTCTGTGGATATTCCCTGAGTATTTCTCTCTCTGTAGCCATCCCCTTCTTCCTCCCATTTTTCCCTATATTTTGGAATCCTCTGGGGTTGTGTACCCATTGAGCAGTAGTTTCAATCCAAGGCAGGTCTGAAACTCTCCTGTTCATCAGTGGCTTGCTGGGATCTGCCTCTTGTTCTCCAGTCCATCTCTCCTGATTTGCACCTTCCCCCACCTTCCCGAGGTCTCAATTTGCATATTCTTTCATCTGGGGAGCACAAATTAGGTGACATTAATCTGCTCTGTCTGACCTCATTTCATATTCGGGATCTTGTTTATCCCATCATTCATTTTCACCTTCCACTCATCTACAGTTGTTTACAGCTTGATCTGAATTTCCACTGGGGCACTCCAGGAGCTGCAGAACTCAGCTCCAGCTTCCCAAAGGAGTCACTTCCCTCTTAACTCCCTCTATTACCTCTGTTAACTAAACACACTTAATAACACCATTCTTCTTCTTGCCTTCTGGCTGATGAAACCAAAGATCATGTTTGACTTCTCTTTTCTCCCCTTTCCTATTGAATACTGTGAAAATCCACCCCTCCCTTATTTGTCCTGACAGCTAAATTACCTTCCCACCTTTCCTAAATCAATATGCCACCGTCTATCTCTGCTTCATCAATCCCTAAAATGTTGCTTCCATGGCACGGATGACAAGGCACTGCTGCTCCTGGAGCCAAGTACCTTGAGATACACAACAGATGCTGAGTGACTCCTGAGCCCTGGGACAGGTTTTCCAGGGAAGCTGGGACTGCCTGGATCCCTGGAAGTGTCCAAGGCTGGGTTGGATGTAGCTTGGAGCAATTTGGGACGGTGGGAGGTGTCCCTGCCCACGGCAGGGGTGGCATCTTGAATGTCCTTTCCAACCCAAACCATTCTGAGATTCTATTATTAATAACTAATAAACATCCCAATCTGTGTCCCATTTTTCCCAGACATGCTGAGATGCCTCAGTTGCTTTTTGTGCCTCCTGAAGAGGTTGAATTTCACAGAGCAGGCTAATAAATGTTTAATTTTCTTCTTAATTGCTTGGTATCCTCAGCCAGGGAAAACCCATCCTGTCGTGGGTTTCATGGCAAGGTGCATCTATTTTGGGCAAGGTCCATCTCTTTTGTGCCAAACTCTGCACCTCATTTTGTGACTGGGACAAATAGCAGCAATAATTCCAAATACCAACTGGCAGAGAGCCTTTGCTCCCACACACCCTCAGCTCTGACACAGTTGCCCATCCCCGAGCGTGGGAGATGTTCCCATCCTTCATTCCACCTGCTCTGGGTCATTCCCAGGAATTTGCTGCTTCCACCAGCAGGAAATTGAAGCAATGATGATGTAACCACAGCAATTTGCCTTGGGGACCATTTGAACCTTATTGGAACACAGAACCCTGAGAGTTTTGAGTTTTCTGTGCTTTCTGGCACTGACCCCCAGCAGAACACTGCTTTTATCTGAGGCCCTGGAGAAAGCTTCCAAATTTGAGTGATGGAGTTAAAATCACAGGTGTGTAATTAAATAAAAGTGTGTGCTTTCAAATGGTGAAGGGTTTTAATTTTGGGGTTTTTATAATATAGTATGGGACAAGATGAAAGATTTTAAATAGTGTCTCTTTTTGGTGTCCTTCCTCCTTCCTCTTCACAGTTTCAGGCAGTTTCTGGTTGGACAGTTAATACTACACTAAAGGTCACATGAATTTGGTTATTAGGTCAGAAGTATAAATAATACAGGTGTTAATTCTCTATTGGACTGTTTAGCTTTAAGAGACCTTGTAGCTAACTAAATTTCTCTCCATTTTGCTTGCTTCTAGCTGGTGGCTTGAAGTCTTGTTGAACTTTCTGTACTTTAAAAAAGATTTAATTAACAACCAAGCCCAAACACACACACAAAAAAATTAGTCTCTGTGTCTTTTAATCCTAACTCTAAGTAAAACAAACAAACAAAAAAAAAACTTCAAACAAACCACAAATTAATTGGTGCAAAACACCCACCCCATCACAGTCTGGTTTAGTATGGAGATGCAGATCCCTCAGAAGGAATTTTTGTTGAACCATTCTGAGTCTGGTCTAACTGGAGATGTGTCTGTGTGCAAAGCTGAGCACTCAGGGTGGGATGAAGCCCTTTCTGCCATAACCTGTTGTGTTAAAGCCCTGTGACACCCAGGCTGATGTGATCCAGAGTGTGTTACCCTTGTGTTACATGCTGGGAAAACGTGCAATATGTCAGAGCACTTAGTCAGGCAAGGCAGTGATATAAATAAAATAAAACTCAGCTGTTCTCTTAGCATCTATTTCATTTTTCCACTTGCAGTCACAATTTGGGAATAACTAATTCAAGTCAGAGCATCCCCAGCATGGATTCAGCACTGCTGCTAAATTCCGTGTCGTGCTACCACCACTATGAAACCCCAGAATGAAAACACCAAATGAAATCACCTTTGGGAGGAAAATGAACATTTCCCAGGCAGAGGAGCACATCACATCAGCAACCCGAGGTCTGCATCAAATGCACCACGACAATTCCCATTCAGAAAACATCCCAGTGGTTCTGTTACTCCAGTTTATGCTGTGAATTGTGGATTTACTTCCAGATGAAATGGATCTCACTTGCCACGTCTCCATTTAAAGCAGCCACAGAAAAAAAGGAAACATTGGGTCATTCCACTGAAAAAAAACCCAAAAACCAAAAAAAACCAAAAAACCCAAAAAAACCCAAAAAACCCCAAAAAACAAAACAAAAACCAACCAAACAAACAAGTAGGCAGTTCTAACCTCTTCTTTAATTTAAGGACCTGAATTTTACAAACTCATAGACAGGTATATAAGAAAAAATATCCCAGCTCACCCCAAAGGTGTATCTTGTTCAGTGTTCTGCTCAAACACCCAGGCTTGCTTGGTGTGCTCTCCCAGCCTCCAGAAATTTGTAGATAATGAATTTTGTATGTCTTAATTGCCACATTAAGTGCTTAATAACTTTTGGGGGCTTTATCCACTCATGTTTCTGTGAGCTGCTTGGGAAATTTCAGCACCCACCTCTTGCAGGGGGCAGTGTGAGGCCTTTCCTCCTCTGCTCTGAACCAGTCACCTCCTCATTCCACTGATGTTCCCTTAATTCTTGGCCTAAAAACTCAGGGAACAACTCACTTTCTCCAAGACCTTAACATTTTTTACAGATTTCTAACATAATTCTCTCTTTTCCTTTATTTTTTTTCCCCATTTTCTCATACACAGAGACCTGTGGTACCTCTATGACCATTCCTGCTGTGAGAGCCACCCCACTGCTTCCCACAGAACCTTTTCCTTCTCATAGAACATTTTCCTTTCCACAGAACCTTTTCCTTTTATATAGAACCTTTTCCTTCCCATGGAACCTTCTCCTTCCCATAGAATATTTTCCTTCCCACACAATCTTTTCCTTCCCACAGAACCTTCTCCTTCCCATAGAACCTTTTCCTTCCCCAGAACCTTTTTCCTTCCCATAGAACAGTTTCCTACCCACAAAACCTTTTCCTCCCCACAGAACCTTTTCCTTCCCATAGAATATTTTCCTTCCCACAGAATCTTTTCCTTCCCACAGAACCTTCTCCTTCCCATAGAACCTTTTCCTTCCCATGAAACCTTTTCCTTCCCCAGAACTTTTTCCTTTCCATAGAACCTTTTCCTCCCCACAGAACCTTTTTCCTTCCCTAGAACATTTTCCTACCCACAAAACCTTTTCCTCCCCACAGAACCTTTTCCTTCCCATAGAATATTTTCCTTCCCACAGAACCTTTTCTTTTCATAGAACCTTTTCTTTCCCACAGAACCTTTTCCTTCCCATGAAACCTTTTCTTTCCCATATAATCCTTTCCTTCCCATGAAACTTTTGCCTTCCCATAGAAACTTTTCCACCCCACAGAACCCTTTCCTTCCCATAGAATATGTTCCTTCCCACAGAACCTTTTCCTTCCCATGAAACCTTTTCTTTCCCATATAGTCTTTTCCTTCCCATGAAACTTTTGCCTTCCCATAGAACCTTTTCCACCTCACAGAACCTTTTCCTTCCCACAGAACCTTTTCCTTCCCATGAAATCTTCTCTTTCCCTAGAACCTTCTCCTTCCCATTAAACTTTTTCCTTCCCATAGAACCTTTTCCTTCCCATGAAACCTTTTCTTTCCCATATAATCTTTTCCTTCCCATGTAACCTTTTCCTTCCCTAGAACCTTTTCCTTCCCACAGAACCTTTTCCTTCCCATGAAACCTTTTCTTTCCCACAGAACCTTTTCCTCCCCATAGAACCTTCTCCTTCCCAAAACCCTTTTCCATCTCCACTTTATCCTTCCCAAGACCAGGAATCCAGTGTTACACACACTGCTCATGGCACACACAAAACCCAAGGCAATATTGACAAAATCAGAGCCGTGTTGACCTTCTGTGGCTGCCCAAGGATATGAAGGAGAGGGAATGGTGATAAATTGATCAAGGAAAAAAAAGTTGGAAAACACAGTCAAGGGCTGAGGGTTGCCAGCTTCACTAAGGTTCATGAAAAATCATAAAGCAGCAGCTGAGCATCCCAAAATTTGGCTCCTAGGGAGGAATCAGTTGTCCTGATTAAGGACATTGCCTTGCCAGGCCCCATACAGACATTTGGGGTAAATTAGGATGTCTCTGGTGATATTGCAGAAGGCAGGAAAACCTTCAGCACCTGGTCATTCATTTGCCAAATGTTCAGGGATTAGCAGAGGTTAAACTGACTCCATAAATGTCAGATGTCGACAGCACCACTTTCAGCAATAATAAACTTGAAGCAGAAGAAAGTTCCCTTAAAATATCAACCTTTCACCCAGCAGGGCTCGTTCCAGGCTTTAAAAGATGCTGCACATTACTGGCCCATAAATAATGGTAATGAAAAGGTCAAGCAACCTGTTAGGAAAATCTCACTGCTCGGTGAATGAGCTTGAAAAATCACAGCTGGCGTGAAAATCCAGTGTTACAGCCCTGGTTCTAATTCACAGAGCTAAACCCTGTCCTTGCTCTGAAATGATCTTGAATTTGCAGTGACTGCACCATGTGTCAGAGTTGCACTTTTAACCCATTTTTTCCTGATCAGCTTAGCAACGTCTTTCAGAAGAAAGTTTTGCTATTTAAAATACATTTTTCTTTCATGGGAATTTAAAAATAAAATTTAAACAAATATTTTATCTGGAGGCAAAAAACACACAAAACCCCAAAAAAACAAACCAATAAACAGCCAAGAAAGGATAAAAGATAAGAGATGTAGTAAGGAGGATGCAGCAGATGCCAGGTCAGGCTCTGCTCCCAGGGAACAGGGGTGGGAGGAGAGGGAATGACCTGAGGCTGGGCCAGGGGAGCCTCAGGGTGGATTTCGGGAAAATTCCTTCCCCAGAGGGGTTGCCCAGCCCTGGCACAGCTGTCCAGGAGATTCATCCTCCCTGAAAGAGTTAAAAAAACTTGTGGATGTGACCCTTGAGGACATGATTTAATGGTGACCACGGTGTTGGGCTGACAGTTGGACTCAATGATCTTTTCCAACCTTAACAATTCTATGATTCTATGAATAAAAATACATTACTCAATACAGATGACCCAATATATATTTCCCAACGCTGCCAGAAACCAGCACCTCTTTGTTTTTTTCCCCCTCCTTTTTTCCCTGTTGTTTCCAAACACTGGGAAAACAAGAAGCCACTCAGAATTTACAGCAGGTTTTTTATTTTCCCCCCGTTAGATTGCAATAAAGATTAGGTAGGTCAGCGCTGTGCTGCTCAAAAGTTTATTTACTTCCCACTGTGATTTCTCCTTGAAAGAGTAAGGGCAGGGTAACCTTTGGAGCTTCAAAAGCTCTGTCAGAGCTGTGATTACTCCAAGAGAAATTTGTGTATTGTTGGGCTGGCAGCGAGCGTTCGATGCCACCAGAGATTCCCGTTCACAGCTCAGGTGAGCTGAGAGGAGCCACAGCTCCTTGGATGTTTCTATCCTGCATCTCATTAATTAATCTGCTCCAGCCAGCTCCTCCTGATCCATTGTATACTCCCTGCTCAGGCAGCCTTATCGACCTGACCCTGGGGAAAATCAATTCTTGTAATCTATCTTATTACATTTAAATATATGTACAGAACTTGATACAGTACAACAGCAGCGGGGCTTGGGAGAGGCAGGGGAGGGAAAAAAAAAAAAAAGTCTGGGAAGGGGGAGGAAAATCTGTCCCAATTTAGGGTTTTTCCCAAGTTCAGGCCAATATAAACTGAGAACAAGGACTTAGGGGAAGGGGTGACATTGATCTCAGGGCAGGGCAAGCACAAGCTGGGACATAAATTCCCAGAAATCCATGGTCACATTCCCAAGGCTGCCAAAGTGTTTGGACAATGCTCCCAGGGACAGGGTGGGATTGTTGGGGTGCCTGTGTTGATCCCTTCTAACTCAAGTGTATTCCATGATTCCATAAAACACCTCAGAGTTCATGCTTTTAACTCCGGATTACCTTGCTATTTTAGTCAAGATACACCTTTAAAAGCAAACCTGTTTTTATTCATCAGTCCAATAAAAACTGCATCATTATCCTTCTTTTGTTGTTATTAAATCTGTTTTCATATTTAAGCAGAACTCAATAGATAAGGTGACCTGGATTTCCTCAGAGGTTGTTGTCCACAGCTGTGGCTGCCCCTGGATCCCTGGAATTTTCCAAGACCAGCTTGGACATTGGGGCTTGGAGCACCTGGGACAGTGGGAGGTGTCCCTGCCATGGCAGGGGTGACACTGGATGAGCTTTCAGGTCCCTTCCCACTCTAACCATTTAATAATTCTGTGATTAGTATGAAAAAAAAAAAAAGGCAAAACAAACAAACAAAAAGAAAATTAAACATCTGGGGATGTAAAGGATTCACTTAGACCCCTGGGAAAAGCATGGTGGGATTCTTTTTGTATCCTTGGGGACAAAAAGGAGAATCAACAATCAGGAAGGGTTAGCAGGATTTGCCAAGACTAAACCATCCCTGACCAGTTTAACCAGGCTCTTCCTGGTGGTGTTTTGTGGGAGGAGACAGCAGAGTGGAAATAAGGACAAATTTTGATATGAGACTGGTCAGGCATTGGAAGATGTTTCCCAGTGAAGTTTGGTCACTGCTGTCCAGGATAAAATGATGATGTGTGGATAACTGAAAGTAGGAATTGCATCCAAAAGGGCAGTGATTGATTCTATTTTCTTTATTTTGACTTCCAGTAAATGAGAAGCAGAACAGACCCATCAAGGAATCAGAAGTTGATGTGCAGACACCACAAAAACCCTCCCAAGACAGAGGGTGGGTACATTGAGGCTGATT
Source organism: Muscicapa comitata (assembly GCA_027123655.1). Lineage (NCBI taxonomy): Eukaryota > Metazoa > Chordata > Aves > Passeriformes > Muscicapidae > Muscicapa > Muscicapa comitata. The sequence continues at coordinate 1,647,741 of JAOTIY010000771.1, forward strand.
TGTAGAACAGATGGAGCTGCTGGTGTGAGCTGATTTTTTGTTAAAAAGAAATGAATACTTTTAAAAGTGGCCAATAAAAGCCCTGGGGATTATGCACCTAAGGAAAGGCAGCACAGAGTGCTCCTGTCTGGTGTGTCCCATTTTTCCTATGTGTTGATGAGAGACAGAAAACTTTGCTGAATCCAGAAGAGCCTTCCTGTGACCCAGAACCATCCAGGGATGGATAAAAACGGGTGCAAAAATAACAGGAAAACGCCATTTTCTCATGGAAATCTGCACAGCCTTCTCCTTTTTTTGCCCCTCTCCTTCGTTTTTTCTCCCTGAGCAGACTTCAGAGAGCAGGGGCAGGAGGATGTAAAGCCTTGCTCTGACAACAGAGGCAATGACAAATCTGAGATGCTGCCAGCCCTCCTTCAAGGGCTGGATTGATGTCCCTGCCTCGTGCTCAGACCCAGCTGGGAGAAGGGGAATTAGGCCTTGTCTTTCAATTACTGCTGTTTTGCTCAGGGCCTCACACTGAAGCCTCCCAGTGGAGAAGTCCCTCTCACTGCTTATAATCTCTGGATTGTATTTGAAAATAAAGCTTTTAATTAAAACTGGCGTTTCTCAGCTTCCCACTGGCAGCCAACATCTGCCTGAGAAGGGATATCTTTTGTGACACTGCTGCTGCAGAAGCCCAGTGTTAAAGAGAGTAAATCATTCTCCTGCCAGCAGATGAGATGAGCTCCTCCACACTCTGGGCTATGAAAGACCCCTCAGCATTTCCCAGCAGCCAAGGGGTTAATCCAGTGACCTGGCTGCATTCCAGCTCCAGTGATGTCTGTCTCAAATCCCCCACCCTGCAGTTCCACAGTGATAGAACCCCCTGCCCCTCTTCTGTCATTATGGGATCAGAGAATCAGGGAATACCCAGAGCTGGAAGGGATCCACAAAGTTCATCCCCCTTCACCCCAAAATCCCACCCTGGGCATCCCTGGGAGCTCTGTCCAACCCCTCCTGGAGCAGCCTTGGCAATGTGGCCATTCCCTGGGGAGCCTTTTCAGTGCCCAGCACCCTCTGGGGAAAAACCCTTCCCCAAAGTCCAGCCTGACTCAGTTCCACAGGAGCTGCTCAGAGTTCACACACCTTGGCTGGCTCGTGCACTGCAGCCTTTCCTGGGTGGGCTCTTCCCCAAAATCATCTTTTCCCAACTCCAAGATGTTGCCCCTGCTCTGAAGACAAACCTTGTGCAAAATGTCACCCCCAAAGCAATATTTTGGCAGAGTTTTCAGCACTTACAGGGCCCATTTCACAATTAACATCCAAGGATGAAGAGTGTCTTAATTTTGGCAAAGCCCTTCAATGACACAATTGAATCCTCTTCTGACATCTTTTAAATGTGATGTGAATATTTTTGTGTTCAAAGTGAGGATCTTGACATGTAAGTTAATTTTATTATGCCTCTCCTGAGGGCAAGGGTTCTTCCTCTGCTCACAGTTGTGTATTCTGATGTGGGGTAATCATCTCTCCTCCTCCTCCTCCCTGCACTTCAGGCACTTTGTGCACCAAATCTGTCATGCTCAGCATAATCCTGGTGCAGGAGAATGGGGAGAGGGCAGATGGAAATGACTTCTAGACAATATTTCTGTTCTGATGGTCACATTGGAGGTCTGTGCTCTGACTTTTACAAGTTTCACGACATTCTAGAATTCCACCAACAAAAAAAACCAAAAAAACCCAAAAAAACCAACAAAACCAACCCCCAAACCCAGGTGGGAAATGGTGATGATACAACACCAGACAATAAAAATCAACATCAATTATCCTCCAGAACTGGCAACCCTGGAGTCATGAAAGTCAAGAAAAAACAATAAATAGAAAATAAATGTGGCCTCAGGAGTTTGTTCACACATTTCCATGGCAATAATGCTGCATGATCCCAAACCTGGAATAGCCTCAAATCAGATGTTAAAGCTCAGAATCATCTCTGCTGTCTGACATTACCCTGTAAATACTTTATGTTTTTAGCAGGTTTTCCCCCTTCCATCATTAAATATTTAACAGTTCTAATTCAACGTTGAGTTGTTTTGGCTGAGCTGTTTGGGCCGTGGACTGAACTGTGCAGATGAGAGGAAATTGTTCATGAGTCACACACTGAGGAAGGATATTTTGTGTTCCCATCTCCGATCCCTGTTCTCACAGAACCTCTTATCTCAAGGTTGTGGCTGCCCCTGGATCAGGGGGCCAGGTTGGACAGGATTTGGAGCAGCCTGGGACAGTGGAAGGTGTCCCTGCCATGGCAAGGGTTTGGAATGGGATGATCTTGAAGGTCCCTTCCAACCCAAACTATTCCATGAATCTGTGATTTAACTTTTCCATCTCTTCTGCTGAGTGGTTACATTTGCAGGGGAAAAAAAAAAACAACAAAAAAACCCCAAAAACAACAACAACAACAACAACAACAACCAAAAAAAAAAACAAACCAAAAAAAACCCTCTGGGCACTCCCCAAAAGGAATCAAGCGAGAGAAAGAAGAATTACATTCTCCACGGGGTCTTTTGAAAAATCTCACCCTTAAAGCATTTTAGGCCCTGGAACAACAAATGTGCCAGAAGTGGAGATGTTTCCCTGTGGGATGTGAGGCCTCAGGCTTGGCTGCCTTTCAGGGAGGGTCATTTAATTAATCCAGCCCCATTCTGCTGCTGTCAGGATGTTCTGCCTCCAGAGCAGGACCCTGCTCTGTGCATGTGCTGGACAGCCATTAAAAGATAAGAACTGCAATCTAAATTTGTATAAAGATCTGAATAGACAGGGCCCAAGTTGCATGAAAAAAAAGAAAAGCTCAATCAGCATTTGTACTGAAAAAAAAAAAAACCAGTCACGGTGTCTGAATCTTTGCACAGGCTCGGTCATCTGTGGATGTGGCACTTCTGCAAGTTCCCTGATTGACTGGCAGTGGAAATCAGAGATGAGGACTGGCCTGAACCTGCTTTGTGAGGTGGAAAATGAATGTTGGGAGTAAAACTTGTCAAATACTTTGGTTACAAGGGAGTAGGAACAAATCACTCTCACATTTCTTCCTATTTGCAGGTAGAAAATCTCTGCAAAACTCCCTGCAGGAAAGATGCCCTTACAAGACTAGACTGGGAAATGAGCAGAGACCTGAAACAGATCTTGGATCTTCATCAAAATTTACATTTTATATTTTAAAATTGAATCTCCAGATCCAAACCTGCTGGTGGTTCAGAGTCTGGGCTGAAGCTGCAGCCTGGTGAATGGGATCTTGGACATCACTTGCAGAAATCTGTGAACTGATCCAACCCCAAAAGGTCTCAGGTCTCAGGACAGCTCTGGACTTGCTGCCCTGGGTGTCCCTGTGACCACAAATGTCCCCTGAACAAGGGGCTTTGTGCCTGAGCTCAGCTCTGGGGACTGTGCCCAGTAAAAACCAGCCCTGGGTGGGGACAGGAGGATGGACACAGCCCTGGGGACAGGCAGGAGTGAGGAGAAGAAACCCCCATGGACAGGGAAGGGATCAGGGTGGTGACAGAGTTTGGAAGGAGAACAAAATGCCCTGTATCTCTGTTATCTGAGGGCTGAGATCTCACAAAGCTCTGTCCCTTTTCCCTTGGAGAACAATTCCCAGCTCTGATTTGGATTTTGCCAGGTACAGATCAAGGGTATCTCAGAGCATCTGTCTGAATCAGAAATATCAGACCCTCATCTTGCTGAGCAGAATTTTCTATTATAGGCAGGAGTGTTATTAAGAAAATGTTCACCTCCTGATACTCCCGAGGGAATGAAACACCTCTCTCACCTCTCTCACATCTCAGCAGCCCTGCAGGCTGAATAGATGCAGGAATTTCACTGCCCTTGGGAACAATCTTTCCCTGAGAACAAAACCCAACAAACTGTAATTTGGCAGCCAATGTCATCTCCAGCATAATCAAGTATTGACTTAATTAGAAACCCTTTTAAGTGATGCATTGGGAGAAAAAACACTTCCTTTTTTTCAAAGTATTCCTCATTTGTAATTATTATTTCACTTGTGAATCTTCCACACTCCATTGAAAATGCCATATGGAAAACAAATTAGTTTGCTACAGTGACTAATGTTTATTGCCTCTGCTGCTCTGAAGTTTTGGGCCAAGTATTTAAACCATCAGTGCTTTCTCTGGCAAAAGTGCTGGAGAAATTGGTGTGGATGAGCAAAGTGTGGAGAGGGGTAGGAGCAAGACTCCAGGGAACAGCAGCATGTCCCACCTGGGCACTGAGAGTAATCCAGGAATTTCAGAGTAGGCAGTTCTTTATTTCAGCAGCTGCCTGCAAATGTTGGATGTGCTAAACAGGAGAGACCTGACATGCTGCTGCTTTCTCTGAGAGGGGGATGGTATTCCTGGGGTGCTGCTTTTGGGAGGGTTATTCTGAGCTGCATGGCTGTGCAAGGCATTTGCACCTTTCTTTAGCTGAATCTCTCCATTTGGAAT
>JAOTIY010000771.1:1677259-1702274 GCA_027123655.1 Muscicapa comitata
TCCTGGAGCCCCTGGAATGTGCTGGAAGCTCTCCCTGGATCCTTCCCTTCTCCAGGTGAGCACCCCCAGCTCTCCCAACTCGGCTCCAGCCCTGGATTCCTCAGGATTTGCTCCAGCAGCTCCAGCTCCTGCTGTTGAGGCTCCCAGAGCTGGACACAGAACAAGCAGAAGTTCAGCCTAAAGAAAAATCAGAATCCCCTGATCCTTTGCCCTCCTTGTCACTGCCATCCAACACATCCCAAACTCATGTGGGAGTTGTGTGACAGTGTGGGATGGACCAAAGATGAGGGAGGAGTCACTGGGATGGGAAAAGGTCCCCAGCAGCTCAGGGATGAGTGTTGGAATCACTTCCCTGTTCTCAGTACCATGTATAATGAATCAGGGGTCATTTATATGCATGTATGGCAGATGTTAAGGAGGAGCAGTCACCCTGAGGAAGAAGTGGATATGGAATAAAGCAATGGAGTTCTCATTAAATTTAATAATGTGAAGTTCAAGCATAATTGCTCAGAAGTGTGATCTCTTCCCTCTTCAGCCTGTGCTGGAGTCAAGAGAGCTCTTGGTCAGTTGTGATGGATTTGTCAGAGAGTTTTAATGGTGCTGGTTCTGGTGGGTGAAGTGGGGCCAGTTTGGGTCACATTTGACTGGTTTGGCCCTAAGGCCTTGTGAAATGATGATAAATCTGAGCTTGATGAGCTGTGTGATCCTTTGTGTGTTCATATTCCCATAATTTTAAAGCTTCAGCATTTTGAGTTTAGATTTGGAATCTTTTAGGTTGGAAGTTCCTTTAAGATGGAGTCCAGCCATTAATCCAGCACTGCCAAGCCACCACTAAACCACATCCCCAAGTGCCACACCTTCAAATTGTTTGAATCCCTCCAGGGATGTGGACTCCAACACTCCAGGGCTGGACAGCATTTTCCATGAAGGAATTTTCCCCAATATCCAAGCTAAACCTCCTCTGGCACAGCCTGAGGCTGTTCCCTCTCTTTCTATCCCTGTTCCCTGGGATTAGATCCCAAATCTCTCTCCTGTCAGGGAGTTGTAGAGAGCCAGAAGTTTCCCCCTGAGCCTCCTTTTGTCCAGGCTGAGCAATAAGAGCACCAGAAATTCAAAGGCAAAAATGTCTTTTTGACACCATGGGTTTCAGGTGCAGAGAAATGATATTTTCTGTTAATATTTGTGTGATCTGAAAGGTTTAAAATTGAAATTTTAGAACAGTTATTAGAATGTGGTGTTAGAAACAGCTCCTGTCACCTGTGCTGTGCAAAGCCTTATGTGAGTGGAGAATAATGTTTTTAATGAGTGAACAATGGTAGAAACTTCAGTTTTGAAAAACTTTTTTGTGTTTCCTGAGACTTGACCTTTCAGATAATTTGTTTCCATGTCTCTGTCCTTAGTTCCGTGTTTGTAAAATCAGATGAACTGGAGGTAATTCCTCCGACTTTGCAGCCAGGCGAAATGGAGTGGGAGAAATCTCCATTTCACACCTCTCAGGGCTCAGCTCAGCTTGGACATGTTTTCCTGACATCTCCCCCATCCTTTCAAATCCCTCCTCGGCAGCTCCGGTGGTTTCCCGCCTTCCGCTCATGAAATATTGAAACACCGACATTATTCACTCATTAATATTGCAACATCACCTAAACACACTGCTCAAAACATTTTGGGATCTTTCACAAGGAATTAAGAAGCTTGTTGGGCTCCAAGAAAACAGAAAACCTGATGAATCCTCCTCATGTTGTATCTTATCTCCAGCTGGAATAAATTTTTGGGTTCCATATTGAATGACACCTCATTAAATTTTAACCTAATTCACAGAGGATAGGATGATTTTCCTGACAGTGGACTTTGGAACAGGGAATATTTTGATTTTTGCTTGGTTGGAAGTAATGAAAAATGACACAGTTCATGAGTGAGTTTATCGTGGAACGCCACAGATCCATCAGATTGTGCAGCTTGGAGACTGTAATAAAGATAAAACAACTGGCAAGTAATCACTGCCCTGAAAAAATAGCAAAAAGGAAATGCTTAGGCTTTGATAGTGTAATAAATTTCCAATATCTGAAAATAAGGGCTGGAAATGACAAATCACTTTATTTTTCTTACAAGTATTGTTTGCCAATTCTGGATTTCTGTGGATTCTTGATTAATGTAGAATAAACTATGAAGTGGCTATCAGAGCACCAAACTAATATTTTTCAGCTTTTCTCAGTGTGTTGCTGTTGTCTCTGAATTAAAAGGTGCTTTTTCCTTAATTAACATCTGCAGGTGTTTTTCAAGACCAACAGAAATGGATATTTGGAAGTAAACAAAAGAGGGAGTTCTTGTGGATTTACAATTAAATCACTCATCTCATTATTGTGGCTACCAGGGGTCATGCTGGGCACAAGGAGAGTCCTGGGCCATAAATCCACATGGCAAAATTAACAATTTGCTTTTCTTGAACTTAATTAAAAGCTAGATGTAAAAAGGATAGAAACTACTTAGAGTGCAGCAAAGTTTTATTGGTTTTTTTTTTTTTTTAGAGTGTATTTTTGTATTTCCTGGGATGCAGAAAACTCCTTGGCCCTCAGAGATGCTTTCTTGTTTGGGTCTTAAATTTCTATTTCTGTGTTTCAAATTCTGATTTCTAATTGGAATGTGGAGCCAGTTCTTTGTTTGGCTTCTCTTATCTTGTTGGACTTGATATGATGGTTGTCAGTTATTAATTTTAAGTCATGACTTAATTGAGAAATTATTTTTCCTCTTGTTTTGCTTTGTGTTATTATGATGTTATTACTTGATTTTAAGAGATGTGGGTTAAGCATTTCAGTCTGGTTTAGATAATGAATGCTCTGAAATATTTGATAAATTCCCAGGTAAATTCTCTTGTGCCTAATCTTGCATGTAGGACATTCATAGTTCTAAAGCTTGTACAATAACAAATGCCACTAAAATCCCACATTCCCTGCTCTTCCAGAAAGAAAAGAGAAAATTAAAAAGATGAAATGTAGGAGCAAAAATGTTATTTTGGTGAAATATTTTCCCTTTGGTCTGAAGCTGTGCTGGAGAGGAGCTTGGAATGGGTGGTTTGATCACATGTATTTGATTCCTTTATCTCCTGCCCACATCTCAGAAAATCTAAATTAACAAAAACTGGCTATTTATTTATTTATTTATATTTAAAATATATTTTGATTTTTTTTTATATTTACATTTTTTTTTACTATCTGAGAGTATCTTCCAGAATTCTTTTTGCTTGTTGTTGTGTGATTGCTCCTCGAGGTGACGTGGTGGCTTTTGTGTTCAACGGGAGTGAAATCTGATTTAGAGGTGGAATGTACTGCAAACATTATTTTGATTAAAGTGACTTCAGGACTTAAACAGTCCAAAATCTGTCTTCCAGTGGAGCCTAAATATGACAATGTGATAACAAAAATACTCAAATTCTTGTTATGCTCCTCTGACAGGAATAAATCTTCTGAGATGCCTAAATCCTGGGTGATTGGTTTATCAGGATTTACCCATCCTCTTCCAAAAAAAATACAGATATATAAATTTTCTGTATAGCATTAAGTTAAGAGAATTGAAGTTCTCAACGACAGTGCTGGGAAAAGGCAGGAATTGTTGCTTTTTTTTGTGTTGGTTGTGTGCTATAAAGCAGTTGAGAAATGAAATATTGGGAAGTGTTAACTCAGGCTTTAACTGGAGCTGCTTCTTAATGCTTTATGTGTGTTTTCCAATAGCACCATGAGAAGTGATTGCCTTGCATGCCACACTTCATTAAATCAGCCACTCCACACTTCTTAAAGCAGTATTTCATAATTATTTAGAAGGATTTTATTCAAAAAGATATCAGTTGTGTGGGGAAAATGTATAGCCAGCAGCCTTTTCTGCTGCTTCAGCAGCTTTTTGAACATCTCTTCTGTATAAATGATCAGTGTAACACTCTCTGTTGTCTGGAGTTCTGTGCTCAAACACAAGAGCCATTATCTTGAGCTTTTATCTGTGCTGTAATTAAAAATGTCACTTGAAAAATTCCTGTGGAATTCCTGGAGTAGTGACAAGTTGTGCTGTTTAACTCCTCACAAATTGCAGAGTGCCTCTCTCTATTTTATTATTATATATATATATATATTTTAAAAACTTTTGCCTAGATAATAATACAATTTATTACTGTAGCTAGCTGATGTTTGCCTTTATTCAGTACACACTGAATGCCAGGAAAATGAATTTGTAATGCCAAGGGAAAAAAACAACTCCTGGAGGTTGATGCAGGGAATGTTTGAGATCAGTGGGATGTGCTGAGTGTTTGTTTCATTAAGCTCCTACAAGCCACCCAATTATGGAACTCAAATAAATGACAATTACTTCAAAATCCTGCTTATTTGGTTAAAAACTCTGCTGAATTTCAAGCAGTTGTGAGGTGGCTGTTCAGGAATTTTGTTTTCTGAGTAAAAACTGCCCTAAATGAAAGTTTGGTGGATGCTTGAGGAATTTGTGTTGTGTGATCCTGGTCACACAAATGAGAGTGAGAGTTGATGAAAAAGACTTGAAATTTCTGCTTGAAGGTGCTGCTAGGAGCAGTCTTGGATGTAAAAAAGTTCCTTTTTGGCCTAAATTGTATAAAATTTGATAATGAAACAGTGTCATTTTCTTTTATGGTAGAACACCCTGCAAGGAAAGGGAAAGGGAGAGAAAAAAACGAACAGTAAAATGTTTTTTTTTTTTTTTTTTTTTTTTTTTTACTGAGTTGACTTGAGTGTCTTGATCTTGATTTAAATGGGAGATTAAGAAGATCTAATTTGATGTAAAGAAGAACTGAATGTAAATATCTGAGTGTTGTGGGGTTGTTTTATTTTGGGGATTTTGGGGTGTTTTTTGTTTGTGAGTTTTTTTTTGGTTTTTAACGTTTCAGAGTTTATCATGTGGCAACTTTTGGCTGGATTTTTCAGCTGTTTTATATGTAAAGTATATTTCCTATCTTTTAATTACTGTGCTATGTACAGCAGCATAAAGAAGAGACATTTTTAAGGGAACACCACTTGCAGGAGGTCAAATCCAAGAAGGATGAGGAGGGGTTTTCCTTCAGTCTCAGGAAGCATTAAATGCTCTCTGTCTGTTTCTCACCAGAAAAAGGTGCTGAGACTACTATTTTGACACTTTTTTCCTTTTTAGACAAAACATGATTTCTCCAATCCAAAAGACAACCAGCATGTTTTGACTGTGCTGTGTGAAGGATTGTTATGATTGTAGGAAGGATTTGTTATATCAATCCTGCTGGAGTAATTTGGGGGACCTTGGGAAATCACTTAATGGAATTTGGTCCATGTCTGCATAATCTGACTCTTTTTTTTTTTCTTTTTTTTTTCTTTTTTTTTTTTTTCTGGAGTAATTGAAGATGCAGCTTAATAAACTTTTATAAAGATTCCCAGTTGGTTGCTGCATTTCAGAGGGTTTGGAGCTGAGCACTGAAGTAATACATCTTGTAATTGTCTTTTTTTCCTCCCTACCTCACTTCAATGTATTCCCTGGGGAAGAATCTAATGTACTCTAATGCTGGTACCTTTTACAAAGTGACCCGACTCATTAGGATTTGTTCTCCAGAGCTCCCTTGACAACAGATAAATGCACTGAGAATATTGAAGCTTCCTCTCCATCATTCTTCCAAAAAAAAAAAAAAAAAATCTCTTTGAAACCCAGCGTTTCATAGCTCCATTATTGCTCAGAGTTCCGTGCTCGGTGTCACAACACACGAGTTTTATTCACCGAGCCATTTCCGAGTGTTTGCATGAAAATGAGACACGGTGTGCTTGTCTCAGGTACTCCATTGCAGGTTTCAAATCTATTTATGGCTTGTGACATAGAAGTGTTGAGAATTTTCTGGGCCTGAAGTTGCCTTTATTAACTCTGTTACAACAAGTTCAATAACTATTTTCTCTCCTCCTCTCAAATCGCTGGGGAAGGTTGATTATGGATCTTTGTGGAGCTTGGGAAATGGATGAAGTCCTTGGGTTTATGGTGTGTTTAGAGGGAGGAAAGCACTTTCCCAGTGCAGGAAAGCTTTTAGGTGGAAATTGAGTGCCTGCTGGTTGGTGGGAGAAGGATTTTCCTGAAAAAAAATGGTTCCATAAAACCAGACAAAATCCCAGCCAACCAACAGAGTTCTCTGCATCATATTTAAAAATACATATCATTGAATGAGTTGTAGTTTATATGGTTTAATCAACAGTGATGTCAAAACTTGTAACTTTTGTGTATTCAGATTTTGATACTTCAATTAGAAATAAACTTTTTGTATTTTGTATTTAAATGTCTTAAGAAGCCAAGAGTCCAAACCATTTCTGTGCCAGCTTTCCAAGTGACTCCATTCCCTTGAAACTCCATTTAGCAAGTAGATTTTGAAACTTCTCTCAGCCTAAATCTCCCTGCACCTCCTGCAGGTTGAAACAAGAGCAGATGTACGTTCGGGATGAGTTTGGCAAACTGCTGGAGAGGGAGAGGATCTCCTCCAACGAGCACCTGACACGAGCCATGCTCCGCGAGAGAGCGGCCAGCGAGGAGGAGCGCCAGAAGGCTCAGCGCTTTGTGAGTCCCCAAACTTTGCCACAAATCACACATTTGCCAAGCAACTCTCTCCTCAGGCCTATTAGTGTTGATTTATTGGTTTTTTTTGGTTTTATTTAGAGTTGGGATTGAGGCGTGAAAGGTGGAGTTTTGTGTGCGTTTGTGTGTTGATTCGTTTTTATCTGTAGTATAGCGACAAGCTAAAAATGAAAAAATGGAGTTGTATCTCACTTGTTACAAGGTTCAATTAAAAGCTAACAGCTAAATTATTTTTACTTTTGACTTAATGACTAAACACCTGTGACCTGCAGAGTGGCATTTTCCATTTAACCAAAAAACATGACTTAAAACTAAGATAAAGGGGGAGCAAGAAGGAAGAAAAAGCCAACACCCCAGAACTTCTATCTTGTTTCATACCCATTGCTATATTCTAAATCCCTAAATTTCCAACCTTTCACCATGTGATATTGTACACTAATACTCAAATGCCACAGTGGTGATTTTAACTCCATCACTCAAATTTGGAATCCTTCTCCAAGGCTGCAGGTCCAAAGCAGTGTTCTCTAGGGGATCAGTGCCAGAAAGCACAGAAATGTCAAAACTCCCAGGCTTCAGGGTTCCAACACAGCTCTGTTGGTAGAAGAGGAGAGCAGATCTCATTATTTCTTTTTTTTCATGACTAGATAACAGTGTGTCATTTTATTTTGGTTAAATATCCCTCTTTTAAGGAGTTTTGCTGCTCGTTTCCAACTTTGGAACCAGCTCAGTGAAAAATTCTGTTTAAAAGAATCATCTCTCATTAGAGCTGGTATATCAAACCTTCCTGACAAGGAAATGGGAGCATATGGTTGGCTGTTTTCCTCAGAAAACTGACATTATACAGTTCAGTCCATTTCAAATGTCTGACAGATTTATAACTTCCTCTATAGAGTGTTTGCTTGCTGTAGTGAGTCTTTATTGACTCTTCTTTCTAACAATAATCATTATTGTCTGAGGTGGGAATAAGCCTTAAAAATATAAATATACTTGAGGGTGAATACTAAAGAAATTGGTATTTTCAAGGCAAAAAGTTGAAAATACTTAATGTGAGCATTGCTATGAAAATAAATGGGAATTACTTATGTTAGCAGCAACATAAATATTTGTTAGGCTCTCTGAATCTGGAGTAAAATCCAAAGTTTTTAAGGTTTATGGGTTGGTATCTTAGTAATCAATCACTTCAATAAGCAATAGCTTTGTCTGTGCTGTGGGAGTTCAAATCTGATGTTCATGTTATTTTTCCAAATCTCTGTTTAAAACCAAACCAATTCCACCTCAGTGTTGGTATTTTTTCCAGCAATTTCTTGATGCTTTTTCACCTCAGTGGTAACATTATTGTTGAAGAATAATTTCAGTGTTGTAACCAAATGTTTAATATTTTGTCATTGTAAAACAGGGGAACAAAGGAGAATGGAAAAGAATTATGAATTATGTACTAAGGTACAGCCTTAGTTCTGTGCCTTAAATCCTTGGATTCTTAATATTGTGTAGGAGAGATAAGGGTTTTGTGGCCTGGAGCTAATGAGGAGCTGAAGATTTATAATGGAGACTATTATTTGCATAATTACTGGGGGTTTGCATCTTTTTCTCCCTGTTGTGGTGATTTGGGGAACCACAGGCTGGATTTATCCTCAGCCAAATGCTTGAGAAATTCTTTATTGTGGATATGAAACTGCTTTATTTAGTTATTTGACTGATTAATTTTCACTTGCTTCAGAATATCAAAGTTAGCAGTTGTGTCATCTCGGTTTGGATCAATCTTCCTGGGTCCATCTGTGAAATTTGGAAATACCTGGTGGTTCTTGGGGGTGCAGATTTGTTCCCACCTCTGCAGATTGGCCATTTCCACTGGAGCTTGTTCATTCTTTGAAGTGTGTATTCTGAGATTACAAAATAGCAAGAAGGTTTTGTCTGTTTTGTTTCCTTAAATATGAAAATATTGAGTAATTCTCACCTTCCTGTAAGTCAGCTCCTTTCTTTTCTTGTAACAGGTCAGATTTTATTTCTTTGGCTTCATTGCTTACACTGCCTGTACATTTATTATCAAAGCTGAATTCAAAATCTGTACCAGAGGGAAATGTACTTCTGTGTATCCTTTGTCAGGTACTGTGAGGAATTCTGTGTTCTAGTAAACTGCTACAGCAGGTTTGTATTTTATGGAGGCAAATTTGATTTGTCAGACTCTTCCTGGAGAAAAAAAAAAACCTGTTCCTGAAGTGTCAGTAGCAAAATAAATTCCTGTGTTGCTGCTAAATTGTTCAAATAGTGCAAAGGAAAAGAAATTACGGTGAGAAAGGAAGAATTTGAGTTTTCCTTTGTAAAGGGTGCTGATTCAGGTTTTAATAAATAGATGTGAAATGAAGTCATATTTCCCATTGTTGAAGAATTTTAGTTCCAGCTGCTGCTTACAATAATCTCAAAAAGAAGAAATTTATAGTGTTAACATCCCAAAAGTTAGAATTTAGCTCTTGATACAAATGAGTTTTAAAAAAGGATGAACTGATGTGTTAATACCTGAAGTACTTTTATGCTGTGACATGTCCCAGGAAGTGCCCCCAGTTTGGGGGGCTGGCAGGTGCCTGGTGGGATGTCAGCTCCTGGAAACACATGTTTTGGGGAGATCCAAAGGTTTGCAATGCAGTGATTGTGACATTTGTGCCAGCACAAGTAGAAATTATTGTTCAGAGTGGAATTTCCAGACCCTGTTCCAAACCCTGGAAATCCCTTGTGGTGTCAGTGTGAGGATTTAATCAGCTGTTGGTGCTGAGCTCAGCAGAAATGAAGGTGGCTGCTGTCGATTCCTTTAGCAATCCTTGAAATGCCACTGCCTGTGAGTGTTTGGGACACAGCCTGGCTTTCCTGGTGCCACAGATTTGGGATCATGTTTGGAAAAGTGATGCTCTCGGGGTGCTGGGGAGCTGGGGAGGTCTTGGATCCCCTCTGGCTTCTCCCTCAGGTCTTCATCCCTGGGCCTTGGAGCACCCTGGGGTGATGAAAGGTGTCCCTGCTCATGGCAGGGAGGAAATGAAATTATTTTTCAGATCACTTCCAACCCAAACCATTCTATAATTCCAAGATTATCCCTTTTTTTCTTTTTTTTCCTCTCTGCTTTTCCCCCCCTATCTTCAGAGCTGTTTCCTGGCCTATTTTCAGGGTTGGGTGCAAGGGGTGCTTTGATGGTAAAGAATTTCTTCATTTTCCTCTCTGCACTTCTCCTTTTCTGTTGTGTCAGTGCAGATATGAACTGAGGCAAATACTTCACAAACCCATCCTGGAGCCCTTTCCAGATGCACCCAATCTGCTCTAGAACAACTCCAAAAACCAGCTCCAGTGAGGAAATTGCAGAGTGTGTGTGTGCAGGGCAGTTGTCAGGGGAGGCACAATGAGAACTGTTTGAACTGGCCTGGCCATAAACCAGCTGGTTTTGTACCTTTGGCTTTACTCACTTTGGAGATGGGACATTTGCAAAGCATCTCAGTGCAATGCTTGTGAAAATCACTTTGTGATTTCACTGAAGGACAAAGTGCAGCGTGTGCTCCAAGTCAAGAACTGCAGCTGCTTAAAAATGCTTCTTTTTTCCACATGCTCTTAGTGTTGATATGATGGGTTTTTCTGCCCATCCCTCTTGAAAAAAAGACATCAGAATTAATCAAATCTTTTATTTCAGCCCAGCCATATGGAATTTTGATGGTGGTGTGGTTCTCTGCAGCAAAGGGTGAAGCTGAAGGTCCTTATAATGGCTCCAAAAATGCTTTTATTGTATTTTATCACTTAGACCTGTTCTCTGCTATATTTATTATTGGAGATTTTTCCTGCAAATCTAAAAATTGGGCCTAGTTGAGTTGGGCACAGTCTTGTAGAGTGGCTTTCAATGTTGTGGCTTTGCCATAAGTCGTTTATTAATGTTCCATCACTTGAGTCATTATGGAAGTCGGGGTGAGACGAGGAGAATATGGAGTAGAAAATCAATAGTTACCCAAAGTGCAGAGGACCTGTTGTATTTCCATCTCCTGATAATGACCTGGAGTTTACTGTGAACACATTTGCTCCTCTGTCTGGACTGAAATGAGTTGTCATTAGGAGCCTGTATGTTAGAAAATGGTTTTATTGAGCTGCCAATGACATTAAAGTCTCATTTCCCTTTGAAGAGGCACAGAAATATTGTTCTGTTCATGTGCTGTAACCAGAACATTAAAATTTGATTATTGCTATCATTAGAAGTCTGTATCCATACTAATGCAATTATATCTATTTGCCCATGTGTTGTTCCAGGCTTTCATTGAAGCACCTGTTTGAGAATGAAATCTGTTGGTGCTGAGGAATCTCATTGTTTTGTAAATTATTTTCTGCACAAGAAGTTCTATCAAAAAATTCCTCACTCAAAAAAATCAATTTGGTAGAAGTATCTTCATATTAAAAAACACTTTTTTTTTCTGCACTTTAGGTCACTGTGATAATCAGATTATTGGAGATTTTCTCCCTAGCAAAATCCTATTTGAGATGTGAAGTTCTTTTACTTCTCTGAGCCCTGAAATCAATAGACAAAATACTTTCCTGGCCATATCAGAGCTGAAGTGTGTTGAGTTATGTGAGGAGGAAATCTGACTTGTTGTCATAATTGAATATACAGGTTGTTAAAATGAAGTCTTTAGCTCCTGTGTGCCTGAACTGGTTTGGTGTTTTCCCCATCACCCTGAGGTGACTGGTCCCAGTCAGTGCTGGGCAATGAGCTCCCCTTTGGGCCTGCATTTATTTTAACTGTCCTCAATTCATTAACTTTGTCATGAGGACATTCCCTATTTTCCATAAACAGATTAAATCCTGACCCTTCCTGCTCTTTCCAGCCAGGCCTGGACAAACCATATTTTAAGGATGACTTCACTAGGAAATACCAGGAGAAGGAATTAAATGAGTTAAGGCATTAGTTCTCAAGAGAAAAGTCTGTTTACAAACCTACAGTATTTATTACATACCTCATTTAGCTCATTCATCATTTTAATAGAAAAATGAATCTTTTTAGATGATTCTGAAATAATTTGAGGTAAACTACACAGCCTGAGGCAAAGCAGGATTGCTTGGTGCAAGGAGGGCTTTTGGAGAAGGAAGCACGAGCAGAGACTGTAATTCACAATTTATGGCAGTAAAAATACCAGAGGCTCATGTTTGAACATGAGCTTTAAAGGTTTGGGAAGCACATGGTACAAAATTAAATCTACTGGCTGTTGTTTTGTCTCTTGTTCCTCAGTTTTATAATTTAGAAAGGAGAAATTTTTCATGAAACCTTGTTGAAAGTGGACATCTGGGGAGTTTCACTCATAAAATCTTACTTAGTCCTATGCACATGGTTATTTTTGTGATGTTTTTATGGCTTGGAAGTAGCAGTTTTGTTGCAGCAAAACCTCTTTTTCCTTTGGGCAAAAGGAGCCTGGATTTGGTTGTTGCTGTTGTAGAAGAGAGGAGGAAGAAAGTATTTTGTAATATCCAGGATGGGATCTATCTTATTTTTTTTTTTGTATTTCATTTTTGAGGGAAAGAAGTTTGGTTGGTTTTTAGAGAAGGAAGTGGGATACAATGAGCAAGACATTTCTATTTGGAATATACACAATTCTACTGCTTGTTCCTTGGAATAAACAGAATATTGCTCCTTTGTTTTATGTCTCTCTTGGCACTCATTGCTTCTCCTCTTTTTTTGGCATTTCTGCTGCAGTACTGAAAGGTTTGGGATAGAATTCAGATATTTGGGGTAGGTCTTTTAGGGGATCTTAAACTGGTAATGTGAAGCTACTGTGTGAGCAAGAAGCTCTAGTTGATAATTTTCTCCCCAGTAAGAAAAGAAGCTGCCTGTCACATATTTGCAAATCATGAGTGATTTTCTTACCTGGCCTTGAAGAAGTACAGTTTTCCCTCCACCTTGATAGAGAAAAAGAGTAAAAAGAATTTAAAATAGCCTGTGGCTGATGCTGGAGCTGGAATTTCAGTATGATTTTTTCACATAAACTGGTAAATAAATGTTTTATTTCCTCTCTGAAATTGCCATGAAGGGCCTGGGAACCACAAGTTGCCTTTTCCTGGGTCTCTCTTCTGTCCCTTTACAATGTCCATGCTGACATTCAAAATATTTGTTTCAGTGGAACAATAGAAATAATTTTCTCCTTCCTTCAGCATTTCACTTGGCAACATGTTATAGATGTATTTTTTTTATAATTTTTCTATGTAACAGTTAATGGCTTTTTTTTTCCCTCCGTGTCAAAGTTTGACAGACAGGAAAACCACGGTAAAATGAGAATTTTGAAGGCAAGCAAAGTACAGAGAAGGAGCATTTGTTCTCTTTAAGCTTTCTTTTTGAATGGTGAATGTGTTTTGATAGTCAAGCAGCATTTAAAGCGTGTTATTTTTTAATTCTTATATAGCAAACCCCTAGATATTTGACTGAAGCAAAATTAATCACTGTGTTATTTCGGCATTCAGATGAAGATCTAGTGCTTTACAAAGCCTGCTGCTCCATCAATTTGTTCTTTGGGTTGAATTCAAATTGAGTTCATTTTTATAGATTCACTGCATAATACTCTGCTCTCTCCTCCCTCATTCATTAACCAATTTGTTCGTGCTACTCCCTTTTTATTGAACGGGAACAAAATTGCCGTGCTATCTGCCCAAATGAATATCATCATTCCTTGTCATGCATGGGCAAAAAGTAAAGCTAATAATCCCTTTTTCCACACACCTTCCCTCTTCCAGGGACAAGTCTTGATTCTGCCCTGGAGGTAGCACGAGAACGTTTTAAATACCGTTCTTTGTGGAGAAATATTCCAAGCCAGGCTCCTTTTGATTACTTGTGGGCCTTTGGAGCGTGTACACATTGGCAGTTGTGTGACACAACAAAAACCACATCAAAGCCTTGTCAAGGCTTGTCCTTGTACATGACACGCTGCAAACACATGCGAGGATTAAAACGCGTTCCGTCGACACCGCGACGCGGGCGAGGCTGCTCCACTCAACACAACAATCGCCTGAGCCTCTGGCTTTTATTCGGTAATTCTTTGCTCTCAGATTTAAGTTGGTTTCAGGTAGGGATAGAGTCACTTGTGTCTTGTTTTGAGTTGAATTACCAGATTTAGGTAAATACATGGAAGGGATTGAAACGCGTTCCTTCGACACCGCGATGCGGGCGAGGCTCCTCCACTCAACACAACAAAAACCTGGGTCTCTCTTAATCTGACTTTTATTCAATAGTTCTTTGATCTCAGATTTAAGTTGGTTTCAGGTAGGGATAGAGTCACTTGTGTCTTGTTTTGGGTTGAATTACCAGATTTAGGTAAATACATGCGAGGGATTAAAACACGTTCCTTTGGCACCACGATGTGGGTGAGGCTCCTCCACTCAACACAACAAAAACCTGGGCCTCTTTTACTCTGACTTTCATTCAATAGTTCTTTGCTCTCAGATAAGCTGGTTTCAGGTAGGGATAGATTCACCTGTGTCTCTTTTAGTGTCCTCATTTTGGGTTGAATTATCAGATTTATGTAAATATAAAACGCGTTCCTTTGACACTGGGCTTGAAGCACGACGCAGGTGAGGCTCCTCCACCCAACAAAACAATTGCCTGGGCCTCTCTGACTTTTATTCAATATTTCTTTGCTCTCAGATTAAGCTGGTTTCAGGTAGGGATAGATTCATTTGTGTCTCCTTGAGTGTCCTCATTTTGGGTTGAATTATTAGATTTAGGTAAATACATGTGAGGGAGTAAAACGTGTTCCTTTGACACTGGACTTGAAGCGTGACGTGGGCGAGGCTCCTCCACTCAACACAACAATTGCCTGGGCCTCTCTGGCTTTTATTCAATATTTCATTGCTCTCATATAAGCTGGTTTTGGGTAGGGTTAGATTCACTTGTGTCTCTTTTAGTGTCCTCATTTTGGGTTGAATTACCAGATTTATGTAAATACAAAACGCATTCCTTTCACACCGCGACGCGGGCGAGGTTTCTCCACTCAACACAACAATCGCCTGGACCTCTCTTACTTTATTCAATATTTCTTTGCTCTCAGATTAAGCTGGTTTGAGGTAGGGATAGATTCATTTGTGTCTCCTTGAGTGTCCTCATTTTGGGTTGAATTACCAGATTTATGTAAATACAAAATGTGTTCCTTTGACACTGGGCTTGAAGCACGACGCAGGTGAGGCTCTTCCACCCAACAAAACAATTGCCTGGGCCTTCTCTTACTCTGTCTTTTATTCAATATTTCTTTGCTCTCAGATTAAGCTGGTTTTGGGTAGGGATAGATTCACTTGTGTCTCTTTTAGTGTCCTCATTTTGGGTTGAATTACCAGAATTAGGTAAATACAAAACGCATTCCTGTGACACCACGACGCGGGCGGGGTTTCTCCACCCAACACAACAATCGCCTGGACCTCTCTGACTTTTATTCAGATTTTTATTTCTTTGCTCTCAGATTAAGTTTGTTTCAGACAGGTATAGATTCACTTGTGTCTCTTTTAGTGTCCTCATTTTGGGTTGAATTACCAGATTTTGGTGTTTTGGACAGAGGGATGGATTTCAGGCAGTTGGTTTCACTGCTGTTTTCAGAAGTAGATGAGGTCACTTGGTTTGCTCATCTTGGAGAAGAGCCCGAGGGAAGTCCTTTTTAGATGTAATTTTAAGTTTTGAAGAGTTTTTTAATAACTTTTTAATATCTTTTCATATCTCTGGCCGTCTGGAATATATTGAGGTGCTCAAGTGTTGTAGCAATAGGTGCCAATATAGCTAAAGCAGGTGTACATAAATCAATTAAAAAGGATATTTCAGGATGAGGAAAAAAAGTGGAATGTTATAGTGAAGTTTGGGGGGTTTTATACAAATTTTAAGAAATTTTTCAGTCCTGTCAAGTGTTATATGATCTGTTCTGTGGTGGCTGTACCACGATGTGCCTGGAGGAAAAACTACTCTGCCTCCTTTTTTTTTTAAATGAAAGAAAGAGTTTGATGTAAGGCTTAATAAACTGGGGATGTTAAACACCCTTTTAGTTCAGTAATAAGAATTATTCTGCTGGTAGCCCAATTCTCTTGGGGCTGAGGGTCTTTAATTGCACTCAGTCCTGCAAAGTGCAGGGGACTTTAGAGCTGGAAATTCAACCTGCTGCCAGGAATTGTGGTGCTGGTGTTTGTGTGTACACTTGGGTGTTTGGGGAATCTGACACCTTGCTCCAAAGGGAAAACAAAAATAAACTTTGCATAGTGTAAATAATAGAAAGATTTAAAGACAAAGAGACACCTTCCACTTCACACAAGACCCTTGATTTCAACAAGTGGCCAACAGAATTCTGAAAGCAGAAATTGGTTTCAGCTGTCAATGCTGTAAAAAATTTCACACAGGAGTAATATGGGAGAAGTTTG
The DNA here is from genome assembly GCA_027123655.1 of Muscicapa comitata. Classification (NCBI taxonomy): domain Eukaryota; kingdom Metazoa; phylum Chordata; class Aves; order Passeriformes; family Muscicapidae; genus Muscicapa; species Muscicapa comitata. The sequence goes on from JAOTIY010000771.1 coordinate 1,693,238, forward strand.
TCAACATATATTGGGGGGGGGAGTGAGGCAAAAGAAGATGATAATATTTCTTGTCTCATTACTTTCAGTAATTTAGTTGAGTTTGGAAAATCCACCCTTCTGATGACATAATAAAATACTGCAGTGTCTTTTTTTTAGAGATATTTGAATTCAAATCACGCTTCTAAATAAATAAATAAACCTCATTACTTCTCATTTTCCTAATTATCATGCAGATAAACAGTGGGAATCATGACATTAGGATAAGTAAGTGGCTTATGATTTTGCTTCAGAGGAAGAGAGTCTTGCTGTTCCCCCTTCTCCCCCCCTGGGCCATGCAGGAGTAATAAATGAGCAAATCCAGAGTAGTTTTTGATGGATGCTTAATGGGGCTGTGCTGGAGCCAAGGGCTGCTTTCTGCAGCAGCTGTCACAATTGGAGTCATTAACACACCTTGAATGCTTGCATTCCAAAATCAGGGCATTGCAAATCCACAGAGGCACAAAGCCATGACTTTGAGAAAGGAGTTTGGGCTGCAGGAGTTTTGGGCTGAGTGAAGTGTTGGAGTGTGGAGCATGAAGAGTGTGAATTAAAACAATTAAAGTCGTTTTGGAGGTTACAGGTTGACTTTCAAAGTTTTATTTATGTCTTTAAGAACCCAGTGAGGGACTTCTGCACCCTTTTGCTGGCTGGCTCTTGCCTTTGGAGCCAGAAAACTGCTTGGAAATCTTCTGGGAGGGAAAAGAATTACTGTGTGCAGCAATGTTGAGTCATTTCCAGTGTGTAAAACAACTGAAATATTCAAATATCCCAAATATTCAAGTCATGCCAGCAGACTCTCAGCAATGGCTTCATGTACATAATACTTTGGAGTGAGGAAATACTTCTGTGGAATAACTATCAGGTTTTCTTGTAATGCTCTGGAAAGAAGGATAATTAGTGGAGGTTGTTTCTGCCTTCATAAAGGGACATCTAAGAAGTGCTCAGATAAAGAGGTCAGCTGGCTCTTTGTTTTACATCGTAGTAACTCATGTCAGATTTTAATTTTCCTGCTCACTTTTATCTGCCTGTTTGAAGCATGAGGAAAAAAAAACCCCAAACCCTTGTAGTTATTCCTTTTCAAAGTAATGATGTAGGAAGAAGACACTGAACTCAAGCAAATAATTCTTTGAACCCACTACTTGCAAGCAAGGGAATGCACAGCACAAAAATAGCAACCTTTGGTAGGTCTGCAAAGGTAATTCTCAATTTTTTTTACCAACAGACTTGACCTTGAGGAAAATAAGGGGATATTGACCCTCAGCACATCTGCAGGTGACACCAAACTGACAGAGAACAGGTTTGGATTGGAGATTTGAGGAAATTTTTTCCCTGTGATGTGGAATAGAATGGAAAAAGCTGTTTGTAATTATCTGTTCAGAGTGTTGACAGTCTGGTGCCTGAGAATGGGCAAAGGTGATAAATCAATGAGATTTAAAGACTACAGAAAGACAAAGTTCAGAACTGGAGTTCACCAGAGAAGAAATATCACAGAAAATAACTCCTGGAATCCTGATTTTGCCGTGTTTTCTTGTTTTGATGTCGCTTGCTTGATGGTAATTTTTTTCTGTTTTAAAAAACAAATTTTCTTTCTCTTCATCTTTCCAAAGTCCAGATAAATTCATATCATATTGTAGATATTGGGGAGAGTGACAGAACTCTCCATGTGAGCTGCTGGACAAACCCAGGACATTCTTTAAGCTTTCCAAGTGGTCCTGAAAACAAAAAGTAGTTTTTACTGTTGGAATTATGACTCAGTGCTGGTTTTGTGTAGGCTCATATCTGAGTTTTTATTCTTCTTTTTAAATGTGGCTATTTCTTTCATAAATTCTGCTCTTAAATTGTTTTTTTTGGACATGTTTCTGTCTCATTTTTTTCCCAATACCTCACTTCTTTTTTAAGTCTGTTTCTTTCCATCTCTGCCAGCTCCTGGAGGTTCTTCCTGCCCTTGGTCACCCCAGTTCTTCATTTTTGCTTTCTTTTTCTCCAACTCTCTCCCTTTTTTTCCTCTCCTTATAGAAGAACCACAACATCCTTTTGTCCATATCTTCAGGACAAACTTCTGCTTTTTTCTCTGATGCCTGGGAGATTTTTGTCCTCTTGGCCTCTATTTATTGCCTGATGCTGCAATGTTCCAGAGTTGGTGGAAAGAATAATTGCAAGCAGAATTCTCTATAATCCCTGCATTTCTGGAGGACTTCTTGTGTTCTTAAAAAGCTCTGGAGATCTCTGGGCTCCATTTTTCTATTTTATTTTATTTTATTTTATTTTTATCCCCAGGGTCTTACAGATAAGATTAAGTTAAATTTGACTTTATTGAGGTAAAAGGTGGAAATGCACTGAAACTGTCATGGTGGGCACCTCTCTGCTGGCTCTAACCAGATGCCTTGGAAACTCCATGAAGGCTGAAATCTCTCAGCAGAAGAAAATCAAATTCTGTTTATTATTAGTGAAGAGTTTTCTCTCTTTTTGACATGGATGAAATGAATTTGGCTTAGGCCCTTAGAAAAGGTGGAGGTGAAGTGTGGAGCATCTTTAACTCTCTCTCTCGTGCTTCTGGAACTGTAGCTTGAGGGTCTGTGGAGTGGAAAAGGAATGGAAAGTAATTTTATTTTATGGAGAGGGTGACACAAGGTTTTTATACTGGTGGAACAGTAAGGAGACAACTATTTCTTTTCCCAGTAGTTTTCTGTGCAAGTCTGATCATAATTTGGAAGGAAAAGAGGGGGTTTTAAAATCAGTTTTACTGCTCACATTTGATTTCAAGGATGTGATGGTTAATTATGCAGGGGAACAAAACTAATTAGGGGAATCTCCAGTTTATGCTGCCTTAAAAGTTGAGTATTTCGATTTTTTTCCTGTGAGTGGCCTGGCTGTAAAGCTTTAATCCAAAGTATCCCTGCACAGTCATTGTCAAAGAGAGGAACATTTTCCCTGCCTGCATTTCAGATGGTTACAGGTGTCATCAGCTGTGCCAGAATTTTTCACCCTCAGATCTCTTTAATATTAAAATAAAACAGGTGCTTTCAGGATGCAATCTGAGCTGTTTCAGATATCTGATGAAGTGGATTTTCCTGAAGAAGCATCTCTGTAAATGCCTCTCTGGCTTGAGGACTTCTGGTTGTCTTCCTGTGTAGACAACTTAGATAATTAAGGTGATTTGCACACAAAAGATGTAAATATTATCATGGCCCCCACATCCATAGCACACAAAAGCTGCTGATTATAAATCAGGAACATCCTGTGTGACAGGACAAGGAGCAGTGGTGTGAAGCTCAAAGAGGATGGATTTAGATTGGATAGAAGGAAGAAATTCATGTGATGAGAGTGGGAGGCCCTGGAATGGAATTGCCAGAGAAGCTGTGGCTGCCCCTGGATCCCTGGAAGTGCCCAAGGCCAGGTTGGACATTGGGCTTTGGAGCACCCTGGGATAGTGGGAGGTGTCCCTGCCCATGGCAAGGACTTGGAATTAAATGATCCCAAAGGTCCCTTCCCACCCAAACCATTCCAGGATTCCCTATCAGAACATTTTTTTCCTTTGAATAATTTGTGAAGAACTGGGAGGAGTCAGGGGTTTTACACTGAGCTCCCTCTTCCCTTTGGGATCTATTGCACACTCCAAAATTCTGTTAATTTAAGATTTTAACTCTTTGGCCTTAAAAGTCTCATGAGTGATCCCAAATTTCTGCTCCTTCCTACATTCCTTGGGATTGGGGCATGTCCTGCAGGATGAATTATGGATGTGGCCACAGGGGAATGGGAGTGGATTTCAGCCCCTTCCCACTGAGAGATTTTGGTTTTGTGCTGCAGGTTCTCGTGCCAGGGCTTCCCTAAATTTCTGCAGGAGCTGCCTGTGCTTTGCTGGGATTTCCTGCTGTGCTCTTGGCAGGGTGCTGTGATAGCACTTTAAGAGAGTAATAAATAGCTTGTGGAAGTCTTTCCTTTCAGTTGGAGTTTCTATAAAACAATTTTACAAATTGTTGCATGTCACAGCTGTAAATGGGTCGAGCACATTGCTGAGTGTGGAGCTGACAACAACCACAAAAAAAAAAATCAGGGCTTGTACTACTTGTGAGAAGAAAAAAAGCTATTTTATACTCCATTAAACTGTTACACATCATAAATAATTTATGCTCAGCCTGCTCTGTTCTGTAGCAAAGATGAAAAACTCGACATTCTTGGAGCATTTGAATGGATATCATCATTTCCATGACTTTCTCTGTAACAGAAACCTCCTTCCTGCAGTATTCCCCTGGTCATTGCATGGATGGAACTGGGTTAAATGACAAGAGCACATTCAGAAGTGAGTCCTTGAGTCTTGCTCTGAGTTCCACAAGTATCTAGGAATGGATTTAAAATATATTAGAGAAGGTATTTGGGTTAGAAGGGACCCTAAAGATGATTTAATTCCAACCCCCCTGTTTTAGGCAGAGATTTCATCCACTCAAGCAGGGTATATATTTAGTGTCTACATATAATTTTGCTCATTTTAATTAATATTCTAATTTTTATTGGTTATTTCTATAATTTCCAGTAATGTCTAAACACCTCATGTAATATTATGAGATTGTCTCTGTTCCCAGACCAGAATATTGATGATTTTTCTACTTTGTACTGAACTTTTAGATCATTCATTCCTTTTCTCAAGCATACAGGAAGGTTTTTAGATTGTTTTGTCTTCTTAAATGGGCCCTTTGCTTTGCCAGTTAAAATTTCTTCATTTTTTCTTAGTGAAAATCTCTCCAAACAAAATAGCATTGTAAAAATAAAACATGCCTGGAGATGAAAAAAAAACAAAAAACAAACCCAAACAACAAAACTGAACTTTTTTGGACAGCAGCATTTTTTAAAATGTGGAATTTAAAAGCTGACTGAAATTTTCAAAATTGTAGATAAATGTCTGAATGGAGCACTAGTTCTGTTTGTTTATTCAGTGTTCTGGTGCTTCTGGGTGTGTTACTGCTGTGTGGTACCTGATCTGAAAATCTAAATGGCTGAAATGGGGATTCACTTAGAGCTGCCTGATTTCCTTTTGCTCATGAAAATATAAAATGTGATTTTCCTAAAAGGGAACTGCTTCATGCAGGGAGTGATGCAGTGGAAGTGTCCAGAATTGATATCTGAGTTGGAGTACCAGTGCTGGATTTAAGGATGAATCCAGGGTGCCATTAATAGAAATTCCAGTTCAGGTTCACAGTTCCAGTGTTGGTAGTGGGAGTTCACCTTTAAATTAGAAATGAGACAACATCAACTTTTTATTTTCCTGTGAAGAACTGCAAATATTTCCCAAAAGAATCTTCTTTTTGACAAAAATCAGTTTTTTATGTTTATATTCCTACACAAAATACAATCAGTTGGGTTGGAAAAGTCCTTAAGATCCTCCAGTCCAACCATTCCTCAGCCCTGCCAAGGCCACCACTGCCCCATGTCCCCAAGTGCCACCTCCACATGGCTTTAAATCCCTCCAGGGATGGGGACTGCACCCCTGCCCTGGACACCCTGTTCCAAGCTCATTATTTCACTGATAAAACACTTGATATTTATGTTTAATACCACTGAAGTGTTGCATTTTAGATGATGGCAGTGATTTTTTGGGTTTTGTCTGTGTTCTTCAAATGATTTTTGTGTAGATTTAGTGTATCTCTATAATAGAAATGTCACCTGAAACCTGTTTTGCATTAAAGGAATAATCAAGTAGTTGTGGTCTCAGTGAGAGAGTGGATGTGTAATTATATCTTAAATTTCTCTTTGTTGTTACCTGTTCCTTTAAAACCTCTTAAAGCTGGGTAGAATATTGCAGAAAATATTTTCTAGATAATGAAATTCATGGTCCTGTGCCAGGAGATGACTTTGACTGGGGAACTGTCCTCGGACAAATTAGTGATGGTTCCCTTTGTGTAGAACATTGCAGAAACAGCAACAGCCATATTAAATCTTAATCAATAACAATGTTTCACTAATTACAGGAGCGAGTTTGTATATTGGATAAATTGCTGTTTGTAAACGTTGTATTATATTAACTAAAGCAGCTAATTACCAGAGCAGAATAAACATAAGGTTTGCTAAAAGCTTCCATCCGTAGCTGGGAGCAGTGGCTGCTGTCTAATATTTCAGTCAATGTGGAAAATAAGGTAATGACATTATAAATACATTTATAACACAGGGCGATTTCTTCTCAAATGCATGTAAGTATTATTGCTTTACTATGAAATATGATTTATTTAATGCATTTCAGCCCCCATAATATTAAGATATAATTGAGATGGGGGGAAAAAAAATTGCATGCAGTCAGAGTCTGCATGAAAGTGAATCACAGGCTAAATTGCTTGTAATTTTAAAGGCACTTAGGGGAATCGTGAAATTTAGCTAATGCAGCCTTTGGTGTAAAAAATGGGAAGAAAACAATTGGCCAGTCTTTCAAGTTTTATTTGACTTCACATGGTGGGGGTTTTTTTTTGTATCCTGGTGACAGCCAGGCTGGGAATGAATAAACAGAGCTGCTAAAACTTTATCCCCATCTTGTGATAAGAAATATCTGCAGATGTGGTGACGGAGGGGCATTGGAGGGAGCAGTGAGGAGCAGAGCTGGGGGTGATTTGGCTGCAGGGAGTGAATGATAGCACAGACAGTGCTGATGATCTGAGATGGGAATCACTGCTGGTGCTGCTGGTGCAATTCTGATGGTTATTGCTTTCAAAAGTCTGGCCTTTATGGTTTAATTACTGGCTGAGCAGTTGCTGGTGATTTCACTAAATCACTGAGCTCCCACATGGGTACCACCAGCCAAGCTCTGCCTGAGCAATCCCACTTTTCCTGCTCAGGGACACCAGCCTGGGCTTAGCTTAACATGAGCTGTCAGCTGGAGAGAATCTGGCACTGCTCATTGTCCTCAACTGGGTTTGCCTCCAAAGACACAATAAACAAACCAGAGTAACCCCTGTGGCTGGGCTGAGATCACTTATCTCAGTAGGAGATAATGTGGGTGCTTGTAAAATAAAGCTGGTTTTGGTTTTTATGGTAAGGAACTTCTGCTGAAGAGATGGCTTCGTGCTTTTAAAACATTTGTCATTTCTTGTGTAAATGTATTAATGATTCCATAAAATATAAATCATGGAATCAGAGAGTGCTTTGGGTTGGGAGAGATTTTTAAAGTTTATCCCATTCCATCCCCCTGATTACAGAGAGTGTGTTCAGATAGAGAATCCTGGAATGGTTTGGGTGGGAAGGGACCTTAAATCCCATCCCATTCCACCCCTGCCATGGCAGGGACACCTCCCACTATCCCAGGCTGCTCCAAGCCCCTGTGTCCAACCTGGCTTTGGACATTCCAGGGATCCAGGGGCAGCCACAGCTGCTCTGGGAATTCCATCCCAAGATCCCATCCATCCCTGCCCTCTGGCAGTGGGAGCCATTCCCTGTGTCCTGTCCCCAGTCCCTCTCCAGCTCTCCTGGAGCCCCTCCAGGCCCTGGAATGTGCTGGAAGCTCTCCCTGGATCCTTCCCTTCTCCAGCCTGGCAATTCCCAGCTCTCCCAGCCTGGCCCCAGAGGAAATCATATCCCACTGCCCATAATTTCAGGATTATTGGCAGGCAGAGCACCACAGGGTAGGAGGTGAAGGGAGGAGTCAGTCAATGGCCCATCCCCATCATTTCCCATCTGGACAGACTCAGGCTCTGGCCAGCACCTTCTCCATCTAGGAATATCAGTGGAGGAAATGAAGGATTCCATCAGCTCCTCCTTGCAGGAGCTGAGTGTCCCTCCCCAGCTGTCCCAGCAGCCATTCATGCAGACACTTCCCTGATTTGCTCTGGGCTTTATCCCTGTGCTGGAAAAGCTGGAATGCATGCTTGGAGCTAATCCCATTCCCCTGCTGCTGCATTGCCACTGGCACTGGGATCAGTAACCTTTGCACAGGGAGCAGCTGCACCTGCAAGATGATGTTGAATCTCATTTGACCCAAATTAATTTAAATCTCCTGCAATGATTAGTTACTTTGTGAGTAGTACAGACTGGAAAATTCTCTAAGCCTTTCTAATATTAACTCCAGATTACTGGATGTAATCACTTTTTTAATAAAGGAGAACTTGGAGGCTGGCAAGCCACATTGGTTTTATTTTGTGTGATTAATTAAAAAGCATAGTAAGGATGAATAATAAACATAAAGAATTGGTGGCTCCACTGAAGCACCATGGCTCCCTTGCCTCTGTGTACTTCTGCAGGCCGTTGCCAAGAGATTTTGTGAGGATTGATTAAAATAGTTTGAAATAAGGCACTGTCTATAGAAGTTCAAAGTAATTGGTGTAAGTACTTTTATTAATAAAGAGAGCTTCCATAGAATGAATTCTATCTCTGGGGCTCTCAAAGGGCTTTTGCTAGTTAAATATATAATTAAGTACATTATCTCACACTATTCACAGAAATTTTTTTTTCCAGGGTTAGAACATAGTGGCAATTTTTGGTGTGAAGATCTATGTGAAATTTTTCTGTCAAATGAGAAAAATACAATCCTTGTATTGTTGAAATCCAGTGTACCACAATGACTGAGTGTTAGAACAGAGAGAGGAAGACCAGTACAAGCTCAGCCTAAAATGAATCAGCAGTATGAGCTTAGGGAAGGCTTGGATTGCCTTCAGAGCAGAGGATGTAGAATTAACATCTGCTGTGGTCTGCAGCTTTGTGTGGAGCTTTAATGACTCCTAGGCAAAGACTTAAGTTCTGTCTAAAGTGGGAATTGTGAGCCTGGTGCTTTTTACCCTGAAGCTGCTCTGGGGAGTTTATTTCTGGGTTAGGTCTGGTCTGGTGCAGCAGCCAGGCTTTAATTGGAACCAGCTTTGTGATGCTGATTCGTGGAGCCACAAAATTCCTGTCTTGGAGTTAGTGGACATGACTGGAGCAGTGTCTGAGTGAATGAAATGGAACCTGAGGCTGCTCCTCCTCCTGCTCTTGGGTCACACCAACCCCATGGAGCATCACAGGCTGGGACAGAGGGGCTGCAAAGCTGGGAAAGGCCCTGGGGGTG
>JAOTIY010000771.1:1713422-1727942 GCA_027123655.1 Muscicapa comitata
CCTTGCCTGGGAAGGGAGCTCAAAGCTCATTCCAGGGACACCTCCCAGCATCCCAGGCTGCTCCAATCCTTCCTGGGCCATTGCAGGGATCCAGGGATTCTCTGGCAATTCCAGCCCAGCCAGCACTTCCTGCCCCAATCTCCCCTTTCCCCATTCCCTGTGTCCTGTCCCTCCACCCCTTGTCCCCAGTCCCTCTCCAGCTCTCCTGGAGCCCCTGGAATGTGCTGGAAGCTCTCCCTGGATCCTTTTCCCAGAGTGGAAGTTGGAAGGGAGAAGCCTGAAGAGCCACCAGTGGTGGTTTCCTTTGGTGAACTTGGGACATGGAATCACTTTCCCTGCCTTCCATGTGCTCCTCAGCACTTTTGTTCTTCTTCAGGCTGGAAATTCTCTTTTTGCTGCCTGGGTTTCTCTGTGTTCAGGACATTGAAGCTGATGGTTGGAAATTCACTGAGCAGAGACTTGCTCAAGCCATTGGATCCAGTCAGGGTTTGGGGCTCAGCAGTATTAAATTCCTCATTAACTCTTCTTTTCCCTGCTGATGAGATTCTCTCTTTTGTTTTATACCTTGTGTTCCATTTAACAGCAGTTGCCCCCTTTAGCTGTTACCCCAGCTAAGGAGAGGCAGCTCTGCACAAAGCTCTGGGTGTGGATCTGTCATCCCCATATCAATTCTCATCTTGAGTATGGTAAAAAAAGCTGGGCAAGGTCGATTTTAAACTTAGTTTGTTTTCCTGGCTGTGTAAGAACAGCATCACAGCAGCTGAATGGGGCTGAAATTTGGGACTCAGATCAGGGTTTTTGTCAGATACCACAAGGACTAAAGTGTTTCCTTGGAGTTTCCTTTTGCTTATGATCTCGAATAATTGACACATGACAGATTTCAATGTTGTTAATTGTTTTTTAATCATATTATCTTGTTCAAGGATGTTTAGTGCTCCAAGGAATCCAGAGTCTGAGGTAGCTGTAAGGTAAAAGTGTGGCTGTTTTCAGAGGTGATACAAACATCTCAACTTTCCGGGTTTTGCTGAGCGATCGGCTTCGCTGATAACTTGTGGCAATGAGTTCTGCAGGTTAATTATGCATTTAATTGGTTTCAAATTTGTTGCTTTTCAATTTCACTGTTCAGTGAATATTTCCTCGGTCTTGTATTATGAGGGGGAGTAAATAGGAGAGCCTGGCTCACCTTCTCTGAACATTTAATTATTTTGTGTACCTCTCTGCTGTACACAGAGCTTTGGTCTTTATGTATCTCCAGTTTCTTTCTTTTCCAAAGCTTTTCTCTGCAGTGACCAGAATATAAATATACAGAGAGTGACCAGAGCTCTGGGAGGATCTGAATTTTATTTATATCAAATACTCTGATCTCAGTGTGGTGCTGTCTTCTCCTTGCCCTTTTCTTCAGAAATCTCCTGTTTTTATTTTGCTGTTGTAACACATGGGACAAGTTTTCCATGGCTTTTCCTGCAGGAATATCAAGTTTTGCTCTGGGGCTTTATAGTCAGGATAAAAAAGCTTCACTTGGCTGGTGCTGACTTTTGCTTCCAAGTTCTTTTCCACTCATCTTCATTGGATCCATCCCTGGCAGTGTCCCAGGCCAGGTTGGATGGGAGCACCCTGGGATGGTGGGAGTGTCCCTGCCATGGCAGGGGTGGCACTTCAAGGTCCCTCCCAACCTTAAATCCCTTTGGGATTTAACCTGCCCTGATCTTCTCTGGTTTGATCTTTTTGGCCATTTCAATCCAGTAATTTGTATGAAACCCTTGAGGATTTCACTGAAGTTCACTATTTATTGCTTTACATTTTTCTGTGCATAAGATGCTGTTTAATTATTTTTAAATATTCTATTGGACAGCTGTTTTATTCTTTCCAAGTGTGACAAAAATTTCCACGGAACTGTATAAACATTTTAGTAGAACCATGTTTTGGGAACAATTCCTGCAGTGTTAAACCCTTGAAATGTGTCAGCAAATGTTCATGGCAGAGCATGGAACAGAAATGTCAGCATCAGTCCCTCTCTTCCATGTATTTCCTGCCTCCAATCACTTAATTATATTCATGAGTTTGAGGGTTTGTTTAGTTGCCCATTCCCAAATTCCTGGCACACTCAGACATTCACCATCTGAACAGGGCAAGGACTTTAAAAAAAATAAATTATCATCATTTATTTTTCTACTGTGGTCTTCACAAAACTCAAGTCTTTGTTTCCCTTCCTGTCTTGCATTAAATCTGCCTTTTCCATCCAGTTTGAATATTTTCAGTGCTTAGAATATTATTTTTTTCTGTTAGAATAACACCAACACCAGCAGAGCTTGAAGTATAATTATGTTAAACACTGCACAGATGTGTAGTGAGTTCCAAGCTCTGCCCTGGAGACTCTGCAGTCAAATGAAAAGAGAAATAAAAGTGCAGTGAGTGGAAGTTGGACACAGAAATTCAATGACACGTGTTATAGGATTATATAAAAGGAAGATGCTCACCAATAATCGATGCAGAAATCAATCCCAGCCCCTTTCAGAGCTGCTCTGCTCAAGGTAATAATTTTCTGAGGTTTTTATTTCAGAATAAGTTGTTCAGTCTTGAAAGGAAACACTGAAAGACCAGCGTCGTAATTTAGTAATTAAAATACAAAGAGCATTAAATCCTGCTGTGTTCTCCCACTTTCCCAAGGCTTTGCTGGATCTCTGTTTCTAGGTAGTAATTGAAAGAGTTATGGTAACTATGTGGTATTAACTTAGGATTTGCACACTTAGTTAAATATTTTATGGATATAAAGTGAAGAGCTGCAAACTGTCCTATTATTTAATTAATTAAAACTCAATTGTTGAGTTTTCAGAGTGCTGGAAAAAATGAAACAGAGCTAAAAACTGACTTATTAATTGGGATAAATATTTAGTTTAATATATATGCACACCAGTTACCTGTAAATATTTTCTTTACCACGTGAATTTTTTGTGTGTCTCAATGCCAAAAGGTCTTTGGGGGAAGTTGGACATTCCAAAAATTCACCAAAATTATCTTCCCTTTACAATGCTGAGGTTAATCCCTGAATTCCAGTGCTAAGTCTGTTTAAATTCTGTTTAAAGATGAATTTGTTTCTAGTTATATCTTCAGTCTGAAATGATCTGCTGGTTACTGTTCTTTTATTCTCTAGCTGAATAGAAAAATCTCTGGGAAATAAAATGGCTGCATAATTTGAGACAGAATCAATGAGTTTTGATGGTTTGTTTATTACTAAATAGAGGAATTCAATTTAACAAGATCAAGATTCCAAGTAACACAGATAAAATACCTTTAAGGCAACAGATTATCTGTATTTTTAGTGCCTTTTTGAACATCCAAAGATGAATGTTCTGCTTGTATTGTATCTTTCAAATTGAGAAGCACCTGATGTAGTTACAAGTGACTCAATTCTGTGTCTTGAGCAGAAATCAATCCCTTGAATAGCAGAGCAGCAATAAATATTCTTTTATTTGCTCTTCCAAAGTGGATTTCCCTCCTTGGCCATCATCACTTTTTGCCTTCAGTGGGAGTTGGTTCCCAGCATCACAGATTGAGCAATGAGACAACTTGTGCTGGGAGGAAATGCCATCAATTCATGCAGAGTTTGGATCATTGATAGAACAACTGGGATATTCACAGATGGAAAATAACTCTGGAGAATGGCTCCTGATGCTGAGAGGCCTCTAATAAACACAAAATACAGGAGGTTTTCAATGGGATTCCAAATGAGATTGGCTTTGAAGTGGCTTCAATGAGGTGGTGAATTTTTATTGCTTTTATTAATGCAGCACCCCTAAGAATTATTTCACTCTTGATGTGCAGTCCATTGAATCTTCAGTTTACAAAGCAGGAGAGTTGGGGCTATTTAATGATGATAATGCAGCACTGTTGATAAGTGATGCTGGGTTTTGGACAGAAGAAGGAAGAGTCCTAGGTTGAAAGCTTAAATTTCAAATTTTTTTTTGAATAATTGGGCAAATTTTTTCTCTCGAGCTTGGTTTTGGACTTCATTGGTGAATTTTTGGAAGGGCTGTGCTGCCTTGCGTTTTGCTTTGTTTTACATCATGTTTTGTTTAAAAATGCATCAAATATTGGCTGTCTGTGCTTAGCAGTAACTTTTATTTACCCTTCTGTTGTGTAATTCTGTTGCAGAATTTAAAAGTACTTCTGCAAAATCATCATTAATATCCATTCTGAACACGGTAAAAAATGGCAAAAATATTCATGATTTGCTACAATAGCTGTGTAACAACAAAGGTGGGAGCAGAGCACAGTCCTAAATCAGTTTACTGACAGTTTTTTTTCCTGAATTTTACAGGATAACCGTCCTCTTGCTCTGTTTTATCCACTTTGGCTCATATGGAGCAGTCCCTGCTTGTTTCAGTTCAGTGAAAAACTCCATGTTTGACATATGACTGAAACATCAGAAGCTGTCAGCCACGGTTAGAGACAATATTTGAATTGCTACAAATACCTGGCAGCACTACAGATAGTCTTTAAAATGTTTGATCTCCTTGGACTGTGTTGGCTGACTGAAAAGCATGGATAGGGTTTCAGGAATAAGTCATGCCTCTCTTTCATTCCCAGTGACATGCAGAGATGTAATTCAGATTTTTTTTTTCAGCATCTCTTTTTCCTTTGAACCACGGTTGGATGGAAACACGAGGCTTTTCTGCCTGTTGCTAATCACTAGAATAGTCATGAGTGTATTTTAATTTTTATTTGCAAGGAAATAAAAGTCTTCAGAGTCTGTTGTTTTGAAGCTGTGCAAACCAGATGGTTCATTTGGAGTTTGGTGAGGAGTGGCAGCTTTTCTTGAGTGCTGACATTGTACCAGAAGGGGTTGGGCAGGGCTGGGAGCAGCCTGGTCTGGTGGAAGGGCTTGGAATGAGATGATCTTAAAGGTCTCTTCCACCCCAAACCAGTCTGGGATTCTGTAACTGCTCATTTCTGGCCACTTGGTACAAATGTCTGATTTTTCTGCTCTCATTTTGGGGTAGGATCATAAAATAAATCAGGCTGGAAGAACTCAGGGTCCTTTCAAGTGAGTGGTGACTCAGAACTTCCCTCCTGCTGCTTCTCCTCCGTGAGCCCCGTCCCTGCAGAGCTTTTCTGTTCCATGCTGGGAATTTTTCAAACCCCAGCTGGATATGGCCATGGAGTTTGATCATCCACCTCCTCCTCAGGGTGTCCCAGGCAGGTTTGGAGTCCCCATCCCTGGAGGAGTCCAGGGAATTCCTGGAGCTCTGGGCTGGGGGTAAGGTGAGGATTTGGCACAGCTTGGCTTTGATGATCTCAGAGGGCTTTTCCTGCCTCAGTGATGCTGAGATTTTCCTTGTTCAGCTTTTTATTCTGCCATAAAAGAAGCTCTTGTTGGGGCAACAACCTCAATGAATTTCTGCCTTGGGTTTTCCTGAGCATATTCCCATGACTCACATTAGGATTGGAATCTGTAATTCTTTTCTTGGCATTTGTACATTTGTGTTTTTCTCCTTTGGTCTAGAACAAGATTCAGTAAATGAAGCTTCTTGTCACATTCTCTGTTCTACACTAGATCCTTACTTGTTCATAAATTCATTTTTTTCATTTTCTCCTTTAGCCTCCTCCTCTCAATGTGATCTTTTTTATCTGCTCGACTCACTCTTTTAGGACTTCATTATTTTTAGAAAATGTACTGTAGCACATTTAGTGGTAATTACAAGAGCTTGTTTTAATTACACTTGTCAAAGACTCCGTTTTATGAGGCGTTATTGGTGCTGCCGTTTCCAATTCCCAACAATTCTCCACCTTTACAAGTGGAAATGAACATCCCTCTTTTCAAGTGATGTGTCCACATGATTTTTTTTTTTTTTTTTGTGCTTAGGGATGATTTTGTGCACAGTGATAATTTCAAAGGAATTCTTTGAGGGGGAGGGGACCAGGATCTGTTCCCAAGAATGTCCATAAGTTCCTGGTGTTGCCTGTTCAGAACGATGGGTGAATTTATAAACTGAAATAGAAGGTTAAAAATTAAATCTGGGGAATCCATTAAAAGTGGAAATTGGGATGATTTTTCTTTGGACTTTCCATGCAGTAAAAGAGGAGAGTAGTTTTGCTGATCATAATAATTTATGCAAATAATGAAGCTTTATCTGATTTTATCAATGTGCAAACATGGATGCACAGGGCTATACCTGGGTGAGTGGGAGAGGAATTCAGTGAATCCAGAGGAATTCCAGTGATCCCTGGAAACATCCCAGGTCAGGCTGCACAGGGCTCTGACAGCCTGATGGAGTTGAAGATGTCACTGCTTGTGCAGGGGTTTGGGAGATGATCCTTTAGATCCCTTCCAGCCCAAACTATGATTTATGAAATGCCCAAAAACCGTTTTACAGTGTGACACTCACAGCCTGGGCCTCAATTCCGAGCTCTGGAATTCACACCTAGCTCTGACCCATGGATATGTTCATCCAGTGAACTTCAGGTTGGAAAGGACATGGAAAACCTCCAGCAATGTGGTAGAGCAAGATCATGTTTTGAGAAGATCTTGTTTTGAGAGCATCATGTTTTGAGAAGACCATATTTTGAGAAGATCATATTTTGAGAAGATCATATTTTGAGAGGATCATGTTTTGAGAAGATCCTGTTTTGAGAAAATCCTGTTTTGAGAAAATCATGTTTTGAGAAGATTATATTTTGAGCTCATATTTTGAGCTCATATTTTGAGATCATGTTTTGAGATCTCTCTTGTGCTGGTACATCCCACTCCTCCTGAGCTGCCAGAAGATCTCCTGTGGGATTTTAACCTTTAATCCATTCATTTTTCCTTCAGTCTCATCCCAAGACCTGCAGATATTCCATGGGAGGAGCCCTCATTGCTGTGATCAGCATTTCCTTTGGAAAATCTTCACTCCCAAACCTGATGTGACAGGAGATCTTCCAGCCCCAGTGCCAGGTCTGGAATCCTTGGATGTGCTTTGGGATGTCACCAGTCCCTTGCTGTCACCTTCCCCATGCCCTGATGTTTGAGATGACCCTGAAGCAAGACCTTCAAAGGATTTCACCTGGCTGATGTTAATTTATAAATTCAAACTCGACTCTTACTTTAAAGCAGATCATTCTTTTCCCAGAGAAGCACAAACTGGAGCCATCTCAGCAGTTCCACTGTCAATTTTTGGGATGTTAATGAATTTGGAGCTTGGAGTCTGTGCTGAGGGGCAGCTCTAAACCTGGGGCTGCCAAAGGCTTCAGGAGCTGAGTCTGAAATCTGCCTACAAACCTACATTAAACCACCCGATAATGAACTTTTTTATCCACTCCTTAATAGCAATTTATGACCACACGCACCTGGAATTTTGTTGTATCCAGCAATAGGTTCCTTTTTTTAATTTTTGAAATTTAATTATTAAACATAGATTTTCAACCACCTGCTTATCTGCTCTATTCTGCCTCGCAGAGGACAAAATAAAAGTGTTTTTGTTGTATCCAGTGTGAGCAGGGCTTGGTTTTGTCACAGGCTGGCCCTGCATTCAGGTACAAGGTGATTCCTGGAATTTTTTTGTAGGGAATAAATCCATTTTTCCAGTGATGGCAACTCCTGCCAGTGCTGTGCCAAAACCTTTGAAAACAAAACCCAGGTTGGGTTTTAAATCTTGGTCCAATTTCCTTGTGATTGTGAAGAACATGTATTTAATATTAGTGATCTGGTTTGGGTATTAAATTTGGGTGGTTTGGGAAGCAAAGGTGGCTTTTTGAAGCTGTTCTTCAGAAAACACCCAAGCAAAGGTTTTGTTTCTCAGAGTTTTTTCATGAAGAAACAACCAGGCTGTTCCAGTAGCTCATTTACACCTGAAATGCAGCATTCAGCTAATTGAAAACATGGCTATTCTTAATTATTTCCTTGCAGCTCGTTGACATTCACAGGGATCTTGTTGCTGCAGCCCCATAAATATAATATTACTTTACAGGTTTTTATTTTGGCACTCACTTCTCCTCTATTGGCATATTTATAGTCTCCTGTATAAATGAATAATTTTATTTATTATTTATTCATTTGAACTTCGCTGTGTCTGCATTACTGTACGAGTGTTGGGGTGGAAGAAACTCTTTTGCTGAGTTTCTTACTTGCCAATAAAATCTTCTGGTTACTGGCAGCAAACCTCTGAATAAACAGATTATTTAGTATTTTATTTATTTAGTATTTAGTATTTATCGGTGACAGATCAGGGCAATGAGCAGTGTCACTGTAGAGCAGTAAAATCCAGCTGGTTTGATGATTAATTATTTTGAGGGGGGACAGGGAACCAAATCTAAAAATCAACTCAAAAAATGAACCAACTTCCCAAGTAAATCAGATTTCCAGGGCAAAATATTCCATTCAGAGGGATCAATGTTATTGCATTCCCTGATGACAGCAAGCCATAGGAAAAGGATTTAAGCTCAGTTTAAATCCTGGAGGATAAGGATGGGTTTTGTCTCTTCTGTCATTGCTGTGCCCTTGACCTGTTGTGCTTTACACCCTGCAAAGCTCTGCCCTCGTGAATTGTCAGAAAGGAGGTGAGAATTCAGTCAGGGATTTTTCCCTGGCTTTTATTCCATCCCATTGCCTTCCCAAAGTCAGTTTTACTTCCAGGGCATGGATGGAATCATGGGGAGCACGACTGGATTGTAAGAACTAAACCCTATCAGAGTTCTCCTGAGCTCATTAATATTAATTATCTCTTTTCTTTGTCACTGGCCTGTTCTGCACAGCAGGAATGTTCTGGAGATCTTCTGTGTTTTGGGGATTGTGGGATGGTTAAACATGGAATATTTGCTTCGGGTGCCCATGAAGATGCCTGGCAGATATGGAATGTCAGATATGAAATATGAGATATGGAATGGGACATGGATTATTAGATATGGAATGTTACATAGACAATGTGATCTCTGGAATATGAGATCTGGGAATGACATATGGAATATGAGATAGGGAATGTGATCTATGGAATACTAGATATGGAATATGAGATCTGGGGAATTAAATATTAAGTATGAGATATGGAAATGAGATAAGGACTATGAGATATGGAATGTAAGGTGTGGAATATTGGGTATGGAATATGAGATATGGAAATGAGATAAGAAATGTGAGATACAGAATATGAGATATGCAATATAACATGGATTATTGGATATGGAATATTAGATAGGGAATGTGATCTCTGGAATATCAGGTCTGGAATATGAGATCTGGGATATTAGATATTGAGTATGAGATATGGAAATGAGATAAGGAATATGAGCTATGGATTATGAGATATGGAATATTTGATACAGAATGTGATTTATGGAATATTAGATGTGGAATATGAGATGTGGAAATGAGATAAGGAATGTGAGATATGCATTATGGGATATGAAATATTAGATCTGGAATGTGAGACATGGAATATGAAATATGGAGTATCAGATCTGGAACATGAGATGAGGAATATTAGATATGGACTATGAGATATGGAATATTAGATATGGAATGTGGTATATGGAATACTAGATCTGGAATGTGAGATATGGAATGTAAGGTATGGAATATGAAATATGGAATATGAGATATGGAAATGAGATAAGGAATATTAGATATGGAATATGGAATCTGTAATATTAGATCTGGAATATGAGATAAGGAATATCAGATGTGGAATATGAGATATGCAATATTAGATCTAGAATATGAGATATTGAATATCAGATCTGAAATATGAGATAATTGAATATGAGATCTGGAATATGAGATACTGAATATTAGATCTGGAATATGAGATCTGGAATATCAGATCTGGAATATGAGATATTGAATATCAGATCTGGAATATGAGATATTGAATATCAGATCTGGAATATGAGATCTGGAATATGAGATATTGAATATCAGATCTGGAATATGAGATACTGAATATCAGATCTGGAATATGAGATAAGGAAAGAGCTCTGGAAAACCTGGAATTAGTGAGGCAAGGCTGACTGAAATGCTGGTGCACAGGACACGTGTTCCATGGAATTCTGATGGAATGACTGGCAAAGGACAGAGTTTGATCATCCAAAATTTGCCTTTTTGGGGCATTTTTGAAGAAGTTGCACAAAAGACCCCAACAATTTCCAAGGAGTTTTTCCTGCATTTTTCCAGATAAACCTGATATGCATGTGGGTTTTTTTTTTTTTTGCAATCTTTCTGTTCACCATTATATAATAAATTTAATTTGAATTTTAACGTTTTTTACATGCTTCAGGAAATGGAAACTAAGGTGAGCAGTTGAATAAGAAATAAGGGAAAATCCAACATTTTTAATGTATTCCTTGGGTTTTTGCTAAAAAACCCAAAAAATTAATCTTGGCAAAGGGAATCAAGTCTTGTATCTGTTCAATATGTGGTGTAATTGTTGTAATGACCTTTACTATTACTACTATTATGAATATTACTGATATTATTAATAATTTGATAATTATTAGTCACTAAAGATATTTTATAAAAGAATGATGAACCTGGAAAATATTTGCATTGATAAATTAGGTGTTAAATCCTTTGTAGCTTGTTAAAAATCACTTTTCTGCTTTTTACACTGCAGGACTTAGAGCTTTATATATTTTTAATAAATTCCTCTGTGCCTGTGTGCTTTTAAAATGTATTTTCTCATTTTTAATGAGTCCTCTTAATCCTAGAAAATGGGAAATACTGCAGATGAAAAGCCAAAAACATCAATTTGCTGGGAGCAGTGTCTCTTAAAAGAACACTCAGGTCATATTAGGATTGAAAAGATAAATATTTTAAATTATTCTGTATTATTTTAGATTATTGGACATGGGAGTGGACTCAAGGTCAAGTTTTTCAACTTAGTGAATTCTTCAACCAATCTGGGAGTTTCCAGAAGAGTGATTCCTAATTAAAGAGGACAGGAGAGTTTTGGATGCACTTTTAGCAAATATATAAAAGGATTTTGTTGTTCCCAAATATCCACCTGTTTCAAATTAGGTTTTCCTAAGTTTAGGAGTGATTTGCCAAGTTAATTCAAATGAAAAAATAAAAATAAATCCCAGCTTGATGTATTCTGGTGCCGTTCCCAAATCTATTTGGGCAAACTCAGAGCTGTTGAGGAGAGGAGGGAAAAGCCCAGAACTATGGATAATATCCTTGATTCAATATTTTTATTATTCTGTTCCTTTTTTTTTTTTTAGGCCAGGCAGCTGGAAGAGAAGGAGAGGGAGCTGAAGAAACATGATGCTTTCTACAAAGAGCAGCTGGCTCGGCTGGAAGAGAGGGTAAAACCTTTTTTTTCTTCCTTTTAATGAACATTTTTCTCCTTTCTTTCCCTTTCTGCTCCTGCTTGTATTTACAAGAAGACTTTTTTTAAGCAGATAAAGATTAAAATTCTGGCCAAAAGGGTTATTTTTATATTGTTGCTGCTGTTTCTGCCTTAATATTGGCAAGGTGGAAGGTTTGATGGGAGAATATTTGTTTTCTTTATTAGCAAAGTTCTCACATTTGCTGTGGGATTTCATCTGTCACAGTAATTACAGACAGAAAAATGAAATAATGAGGTTATTTTATACCAATGCTGATGAAGAGCCAGTGCAAGTGAAGAAGTGTCACCAAGTAAAGGAATTTAAATTAAAATAACAACAACAAAAAAAAAGTGAAGTGTGAAGGGACAGAGTGAATTTCTGCTTTCAGTGGGTGGAATTAGTGATTACTCCATCAGTACAGGGAGAGTTTAATTTTAATTCCAAGTTTATACCATGTTTAAAAAGAACTTCTGTCTTTTTAGCTCATCAGAGACTTGAGATGAAACTGGAGAGAGCAGCTTGGGAAGCTGTGGGACTTGCTCACAGTGGCTTAACATATTGCTGTTAACATTCCTGTTCTTTACAGGGTATTATTTTATGGGATGTTAATTTCAAATAATTGCTGCTGTCATCATTTCCTGCCTCCCAGGTTGGTTGTAATCTCCAGCCTGAATCCATTTGCCTCCTTTACCCCTCTGCCTTCTTCCTGGGCTTATATATTGGTGATTAATTCAGATTTTTTTTGTTAGTTGGTTAAAATTATTGACAAGATACACATCCATTCCTACAGCTTAGCAGGCCAGAAGAAAACTCCTTGTTTTTCTGGATTAGGAGGTAGAATGTGCTGCATGAATTATCAGTGTGTGTAATTGGTCTTAATGAATATTTGAAATTGGGGGTACATCTGATACCATGTCAGTGTTCTGTCCCCCTTTTTGAAGGTGACATTAATGAAGTCTCATGTTCTTAGCAATGAAAAAAGAGTTTGAAAGGATCAGAGGAAATCAGTTTAATGCTTCTAAATCAGTGCATTATTTAAACAGTTAAAAATTAAGATATTTCACAAAAAAAACCCTCCATAGAACACTTTCCTTTTTCTCCAGTAACTGCCTTGGTGTTAGAGGAAAAAGCTTCAGTGGGATTTTATCCAGACTGGATTTTTCTGGGGTGGTTGGAGCTGTGCTCTTAGTGTGGAATAATTCACCTTTTTTTACCTTTTTCATCATTTTAGATGTTTTTCTTGCTCATTTTTCACATTCATGTAGGTCACTGGTCCAGTGCTTTCACCTGCCCCTGTTAGTGAATGCAATGTGTGTAAATACATTTTTGTGCTGTGCAAAGGAGATAATGAACTTTACATAACTTTATTTGAGTTCTGCTGGAGTGCCACCCCCAGGGGATGTGAAATACAAAATTCTGCCATCTCTGGGTTTCTCTGCTTGGCTTGGAAATCTCCAGGATTGCAACAAGTAGTTCTGAATTTCTTGTTTTATACCATGGGTGATGAACTCTGCATTGAGTGGAGTTTTTGTGGTACCAAGCCTTGTCTTTTCATCCTGACTCCTTACTTGTGAGGTAAAATCCTCTCCTTTTCCAAGCTGTCATCCAGTTTGTCATCAAGGTAAATTTTCATCTCTCTCCTACACAAAAAAAGTGCTGTTCCAGCTCTGAGAGGAGCAAACTCTGTTCCAGATCTGACTTGGAATTTCTTCAGAGAGGTGGAGATTGCAGAGTGAAAAATGGGACAAGCAGAGGGGTCACAGCTCCTGCAATCCCACCTTCCCTCACTGGGGTCACCTGGGAGCTTCTGTGCTGGGAATTTCGAAAATTGGGATGGAAATAGAGCTTTAAAAAAAAAAAAAAAAAGGAAGGCCTGGAAATGACAGAGCTTGAAAAGAACCTGGTTTGTTGTTCCTGAACTTGTTCTGATTTCAGTGGAATGTGCACAGAGACAGAGCATGGACTCCTCAGCAGAGGGAAGTTCAGAAGAGGAGCTGGGGTGGGAGCAAGTGGTGCTCAGAGACTGAATGTCAGGATGAAGAAATGTTCAATCCCAGTCTGTCACCTGTGACAAAGAATGCTAATTGCAATCTCAGATCATTCCCACATCAAATAAGCACTCTTTAAAAACCCTTCAGTTATGCCTATGTGGTATTTCTGGCTGTTGCATCATGGAGTGTCAGAGCTCATCTCGATGATTAATTGGCTTTTTGATTATTTAGCCTTTTCAATTAGAAGCTTCGTATTTGTGTTCTTCAGTGCTGCTGAATAAACAATGCAGACGTTGATAATAAAGGGAGATGACAACAGAACAGATTAGTGTCAGCACAGCGTGCTCCTTATGGAGAAAATTATCCATATTCAGTGCCAGATGAAGCCTGTCAATTATAAAATATTTCAGTGACTGAGGGAAGATGCTCAACCTTTACAGGATATTAATACAGGACAAAATAACTGTGCACAAGTGACAGCTGTGATAGTAAAACATCAACAATTCTATTCTCTGGGGGAATAACTGTTCATAAATTTGGTTTATGTGCTAAAAACCTTTTGATACTTCCCCAAAACCCAGCAATTCCCCCAACAGCTGCCAGTGTTTCTAGGTCAAAGATAGCACATGAGCTATTAGTTATTACATGCTCCACAGCAGCAGAGCAATAGCAGGGAGTTTAACAAAGCAGTTCAGGAACAGCCTTCCCCTGCTCTGCATCTGACTGGGATGTGCAGCTGTGATTTGGGTGCTCACATCAGGTTTGGAGGGCAATTTGTCACCTACAGGATGAAGGTGGTTCCTGACTAGAGCCAAACCCAGAGATAAAACAGAGCTGAAGTCACTGAGTTTGGTGTGCCCCATGCTGTGTTAATTATTTAATTAAAAATGCAAAGTCCTGCACAAAGGTCAGGGCAATCCAAGCACAAATCCAGGCTGAGGGGAGCAAAGGATGGAGAGCAGCCCTGGGGGAAGGACTTGGGGATTCTGGAGGATGAGAAGCTGGACATGCCCTGGCCATGGGGATTGGGACCCAGAACCCCCCATGGGCAGCACAGGAGGGGGGGATTCTGCCCCTCTCAGGTGAGACCCCACCTGCAGAGCTGCCCCAGCCCTGGGGACACAGCAGCACCTGGAGCTGCTGGAGCAAATCCTGAGGAATCCATGGAGCTGCTCCAGGATGGAGCCAGGCTGGGAGAGCTGGGGGTGCTCACCTGGAGAAGGGAAGGATC
>JAOTIY010000771.1:1750824-1766067 GCA_027123655.1 Muscicapa comitata
CATCCCATGGATCCCATCCCATTATCCCATTATCCCATTATCCCATTATCCCATTATCCCATTATCCCATTATCCCACCCCAGCAGCCTGCAGTTGATGTGGCATTGCAGAATGCTGGCGGGTCCCTGGTGGCAGGAGGGTTTCACTCCCCTTTGCTCTCTGGCCGAGGATGATTGATTGATGAAGGAGTAGATGAGGTTGGTGGGGGCTGGCTGTGAGTGCAGTGAGTGATGAGCTGGGGCTGGCCCTGGGGGGTGCAGCACAGCTCTCTGCTCCTGCTGACCCCAGCCTGGCCTTTGCCTGCAGTGCCTCTTACCCCATTTGTTATCATTTGGGAGAAAACAGGAACCTGCAGTACAGTTTTACCCCTGTCTTTTATTCACTGTTTTGGGTATGTTTCAAGATTATCATTCATAAGGAAGAAGCTTGGGAGATGAAATCTTTAGTGGGAAGGAAAAATGGTTTTCTTTTCAATTTTTTTTTTTTTGTAATTGGTGCTGCCTTTTTTGGAATTTCAGGAAGTGTTTTTGCAGGAGTGAGACCTGCACTGCTCATAAAATGATAAATATTCCTCAGGACATGTTTACTCACCCAGTGACCACAGACCTGTGTCATCTGTGACTTTTATGGAAGAGTGATCTCTCCACTTACAGCCTTTCCCATGTTTTTTTCTCCCTAAAACTGTTTTCATCATATTGCTTTTCCATACATCAATGTCTTAAGCTAAACTGCTTTATTTTACCCAAAATTAAAATTGGAATGATGCTTCTCATGGACTGAATGGTGGCATCCATGTGTGCTATGGAATCATGGGATGGTTTGGGTTGGACCTTAAAGCCCATCCAGTGCCACCTCTGCCCTGTAGGGACACTTCCACTGTCCCAGGCTGCTCCAAACTCCAATGTCCAGCCTGGCCTTGGACATTCCAGGGACCCAAGGATTCTCTTGGGATTCCAGCCCAGCCAGGAATTCCTTCCCCAATCTCCCCTTTCCCAATCTGAAGCCATTCCCTGTGTCCTGTCCCTCTCCTGGATCCCCTTTATGGGCTCTGAGCTCTCCCAGAACCTTTTCATCTCCAGGGTGAACAATCCCAGCTCCCTCAGCCTGACACAAATTAAATATTTGGAAGATGCCAAATCAATATTGAGGCATCAATAACTCTGAAGCACAGGATAAAGTCCCAGGTTGTTAAAATAAGAATTCAGCTGGGTTTGATGTAATCACACAGTGTGGGACTGGCAGGATTTTGTTGCCATGTTAACATCACTCCCTGGGATGCCAGTGACTCAAAGCTACACCAGAGTTCTTGCAAGTGCCAGCACGACCTTTTTGCCTCTCCACACCCTGTTTCCACCAGCATTGGGAGGAAAATAGTTCCAGAGAAGTTTTGAGCTGCCTAAACTTTGCTTTCTCCCTCCAGCTGGGCAGCCAGGTGCCTTGGTTATTACAGCAGAGGTCCAGCTGTGCTGAGGCTATAAAAACCTCCTGAAAAATGCCACCTCTGTATTATTGAGACATGAAGCAAAACAACATTCCAGCAATTTATTTCAGGCTGTAGGATTAGAGAATTCTTTAGGCTGGAAAAAACCTTTAAGGTCATCGAGTCCAACCATTCCCAGCACTGTCAAAGCCACCACTGAGCCATGTCCCCAAGTGCCACATCCACAGGGATGGGGACTCCACCCCTGCCTTGGGCATTTCCAGTGCCTGACCACCCTTTCCATGAAGGAATTTTCCCAAAATCAAAGCTGAGCCTGCCCTGGCACAGCATTTTCCCACCTAGAAAGTTTCTGTTGCTTGGTGAGCCTCTCTCACCTGTGCTTTAGAAATGAATGATTTTGTAGAATTGAGTCAAATCCATCCCTGGGTTTAGGAGAGATGAAAATCTGTCCTGAGGCTGCCTGGCTTTAGGAATTAAAACTACCAACTGAGTGAAGTGACCTGGGAGTTTGGAATATTCCAGAAAATCATCAGAGAGGCATTTTCAATGCAAAGAGCAAAAGGGAAAGTCAAGCCACAGTTAGTTTATTGTGGGACTTTGAAGCAGTGTCACCTGTGAGGCAGGGGGGGAGATGTGTGTGAGCAACACAAACAGGGCACTGCAGAGAAGTCAAGAATCACTATTTGGATTTTAATTTGTAATAAAGAAGTTGCAAAGACTCCAGGAGCACCTTGTGCTAAATATGGGATTCTTACCTCATGTCCCTTTAGAGTTTCTTCTCCAAGAGCCTTTTGCATAATCAAGACACACTTATTTTAAAAACACCACCCCCAAAAAAGTGATTTCTGAAATTTTGTCATTTTATGGTTAGGTTTGAGGGTTTTTTGAAACAACTTAAATCCAAATCCATCAGCTTTATTGACTAGATATTAGCATGCCTGCTAAGAACACTAACTGAAATCTCTGTTTATTCTGTTTTGCTTCCAGAGTGCCCAGTTCTACAAAGTCACCACTGAGGAATACCAAAAAGCTGCTGATGAAGTCTCATCTCGGTTCAAGTGAGTCCCTTCTCCTTTTTTTTTTTTTTTCCTGGCAGCTGGAGGAGTTGTTACCACATTTAAATGCACAATAATTCCCCTTTCCTCCCTTTCAGTCCCTCTGGTTGTTGAAAGGAGGGAATTTGGGACAATTTGGAGGCCAATGGATAGGAACCATAAGCTGCAGAGAAATGGGATGCACACTTAGTATACATTTATTGTATCAATTACATCAGTTTATAGTTGATATAAATTATATCAATTTATAGTTGAGAAGTTATATAGTTGAAATATTGTAAAAATAGGTTCCCTTTCTCTGATGGAGCACCAAAAATGGGATTCCAGCTTTGCATCACAGTCACACCATGGGAAGGATTTAAATGAGGAATTTCACTCTGCCCTCAACAGTGAAGGTCAAATTAAATAATTTTTATTAGTGCTGAAGAAAGGGAAGTGAAGATCTGGTAATTGATGGATCAAAGTGACAGTGACCCTTAGCCTTGGACCTTCCCTTTTGGGCTGCTTCATCCCTCAGGCTCCAGGTTCCATTTATCATTTTAGTGAGGACACAGAACTTTTTACAACCTCAATTCTCTCCTCTAACCAAGAAATGCTGCAGAAAATGAATTATTCTGCCTCGATTTTTGCAGCTTTGTGGAGGGATTTGCTTCTGGTTTGTGTTTTGTTTTGATTTTTGATGAGCAGGAAGAGAAAAGTCCTTTCTGAGCTGCTGATAATGATACAAATAAAATTTTAAAGTATAAGAAAAACTCATCTTTTAACAGCATGAATTGTTGAACATTCTCTGGTGTATATGTAAAAGTTGTGTAGTGTTTAATGGTGCAGAGTATATTGAGCACTAAATTCATCTGTCCCTTAAACAAAAGGGACAGGATGACCATTGATCAAGGTCTGATTGAAGCATAATTTGGAGGGTTTTCCATCATGTCTGGAAATCCAGGAAGGTTGGGATAAAATTCCCACCTGGGTGTCTCCTTCCTTTGTTACACTGGGATATTTTCAGCTTCCTAAATCAAATGATCTCCTCATTTCACATGCATTATTCCAAAAGAAGGTTTTGTTGGGATTTGGAGTTTTGCTGAAGAGCTCTGGGTGGGTTTAGAGGGCAGAGATGAGTTTGGGGATTGGGTTTTTCCTCCTGATCCATAAAGGATTTCCTAAGTAAATCAAATACTTTGGGTTCCTTTTTGTGCACAAATGGAGGTGATTGATAGAGCATCAAAGAAATATAAGAAAAACCATGTTATAGGGTGCAGAAATCAAGGAATATTTACTGAGGGGGATTTGGATAAGGAATCACATTCCTGACACTTGATGGGATTGGACTTCTCTTAATTTTCTAGAAACTCAAGGTTTACATTGAAATCATCCATTTGACTGGTCTGTAATAGCAGTGCTGCAATTACTGTGCTGCTTTTGCACTTGAAACCAAATTTCCTAAAAATTATTTGGATTTTTTACATCAGTGGATCCAGTATTGGTCCAAGAAAACAAAAGGAAAAGGGAAAAAAATCAAGAAATAAAAAGGTGCCTGAAATATGCACATAAATTGTGGCAGATTTGATGAAGTGCCTGAAATACCAATATTACTTTACAATTTAAAGGTTTTTCCTGACACAAAATCCTTTTAAACACCTTTTATTGAAGGTTTCAATGCAGGAGATGTTATTTTATCACTGCCTCTTTTATGGAACTTGATGGATAAATGAGGAATGATTCAGTGAGACCTAAAGATGCTCTTTTGGTGTCACAGGCACTTCTCGTGTGCAGTTTAATTGCACGTGAGGATTGAGAGGACAGAGGCTCCAGTGGTGTTTAAAGAGTTGTTTAATTGGCTGTAAAAGAAGAATTTAATAAGGTTGAGCTGCTAAATTTTGTTAATGCATAAAGCCATGTGCTGCCTGTGATTGCAGGTTCCAAGTGCAAGATTAATGGGTCTAATTGTGGTGTTATTAGCAAATAGTCTGACTTTATTTTAGGCATGTCTAGAATTAGGTACCCAGTTTTAATGATATAACTTAAATTTCTTCCACTTTTTAAGCTCCATCCCTTCCAAGAGCAAGAAGTGGATGGTGTTATTATATATTAAATATTTCCAGGATTTCCCTTCCTCCATTTAATCCCTGAAATTACATCAGCTGTGGCTTCATCAGTCTCTAGGGATAATTAAACTCCATTAAAAGGGGAAAAATACAAATATCCCACATGGGTTTGGGTCAGAGACCTGGCAAGTCTTGTGTCTGCAGTTCCTATTGCTGCTGCATTAAACTGATATTCCAGATGTCCATGTGGAATGTTTTATCTCCACGAAGGCCCTGATTCACATTGATCAAATTGGGAATTATCAAATGCTTCATCTCTTTACCAGCCTAATTCCCATTGATCAAATCCTAAATGAGCAAGTTCAGGCAGTTCCTGCAGTCCCCAAATCACATTAAAACAACATTACAGGGCCATGCTGCCCCTCCTCTAGCTGGAATTATCTTCCCACAGTTCCATTATAACCCCAATTATTCCATTATGAAGATGGCTCTGTTATAATGAGGAGTTTACACAAGAAGAGAAGAATGCAACGTTACAGGAAGAGCTGGGCTTTGGGCAAGGATTTGAACTTTTCCTAATCAAATTCTCCCTTTGTTTTGTGGGTTTTTTCCCTTAATTTGGAGGGCTGGGAGTGGGAAATTCAGCAGCTGCAGCAGTGACATTTTATTCCCCCGTGGTGTCTCGAGCCAAGTGACATCTTCATTATTCATTTAAGAAGCAGAGAGGGCAAAGACAGCCTAAAATAAATGTTTTTATCTTTGGTGGGTTTTTAATTTCTGGTGGTATATTTAGAATTCATAGCTGTGCATTAGTGCTTTTTCCTCAATATTCTGCCATTCCTCTCGTGTTTCACTGCTCTCATGGACAACATGGAATTCCTTGCTGCTGGGATTTTTTGGGAAAAACTCAATCCTCAGCCATCCAGGCTGATGGAAATCCCAAGTCCTCCTGAGGGATTGACTGATCAGTTTGGGGTGAGGTTTCCCCCAGTAATGGAATGAAAACAATCCAAAGTTTGCTTGGACACTGACAGTTGTAATGCAGAGGATCCTTTGCATCATCTGGGTGTTTATTCTGAATCACAGATTTGTAGGGGGGTTATCCTTTTATTATTCATCTTTTGGACATGATTCTCTCCATCAATTTCTATAGAATGAATGGGAATAAATGACAAATCATCAATGTCATGTTTTTCTTTGATTAGGATTTCTCTATCACAAAGCTTGGGTTGTTAATGTTTACTGAAAATAAAATTTAAGGCATTGTTATCATTGAAAAATCACAGTGGTTTGAGCTGGAAAGGACCTTAAGGATCATCCAGTTCCTGCCATGTACACCTCCCCCATGAAGTTGTGCTTGATGCTGAGCTGTGAATATTTGAAATATTTGCAATATTTCCTGTGTGTTCTGACTGATGTTGCTGTGAACTGTGAAGGAGCTTAATGAAACCACAGTAAATTAATAACAGCAACACTTGGATATTCAGATATAATTGTCTCACAAAGCAGTGGTGCCAATTCTCTGGACACTGAGGGGAAAAAAAGCAGAATAGAGAGAAAATTAGCTTTTTATTGATGACTTTGGACCGAGTCCAGGGAAGTGTGGCTTTATTTCCCTGTCCTCGTTACCCCTCTGATGTTGGGGCACATATGGTGACTTTGAAGGGCTCTTGCACTGCCTGTAAATTAGGAATATTGATAGTTTCTTAATGCAAATATCTTCAGTCACCATCATGCTGCACTCACATACCTCTGTAAGACAGAAATCTGTGGTGCAGAGAGCCAGGCAAAGAATTTGTGCTTTACTTCTCCTTGTGCAGAGCCAGACTTGAGTTTGTATCATCTCTTTAAATAACATCATTGATTCCCAGAGTGGTTTGGGTTGAAGGGACCTTAAAGCTCATCCCATTGCACCCTAGACCAAGTTGCTCCAGCCCATCCAACCTGGCCCTAAATTAAAAGTAATTGCTTTTAAAACCTAAAGTCAAAAATACAAATTACCAGTTATTTATGAAATACCACATAGTGTTTTTTCAGTCACAGAAAATAGGAAGCTACAAAAAATCCTGCAGGCTCTGTGCCTTTAGTTAAGCTTTTTTTTTTTTTTGCTTAGCCAAGGGCAGTGAGCTCTGCACAGAAAGCTCCTGAATTAATGTTTTCTCTTACAGATACAGCAGATAGAGGTGGTGCTTTGTCAGGAGAGAATCATTGCAGGGTTGTTTGCCCTGATGACATTGCTGCTGGTGGTATTCTTGATTTTTTTGTCACATGTTCTATCTGGGGATGATGATCCCAAGTTACTCCTGACATCTCTTAGAGAGGTGTGAGCTGTTTGTAAGTGATGCTGGGAGTTCAAGAATTAAACACCACAGCTCAGCTCAGCCACTGAGCTTTTCTTAGCAGCAGAGGTACCCAAAGGTCTGATTTCTCTTTCTGCTCTTGCACCTCTTCACACACAGCTGTGCTGCCACCAGGAGAGTTTTTTTGAAGTGCTTCAAGCAGAGGTGTCTGATCTCAAACACATTGCACTCCACAAGCCAAGAGTGGGTGCAGTTTTCATGGGAGTGATGCTGTCACCTCTCTTAGCTTGAAACCAGTCCAGATTCTGAGTGCACAGAGCTGCTTCAGGTGGGAGGAGACACCAAAGAGACTTTAATAAATCCTTCCAGCCTCCTGTTTGTCCTGCACATCCCAAACCCTGTTCCTTTTGAGTAAACTCTTCTCTTTGCTCAGTTCTTTCAGCCAGGGCTTGGCCCTTGTGGGTTCTGCAGGAGCAGGGCTCACTCAGGAAATCTGCTGGACTTGCTGCTGCTTTGCACAAAGGATTGTGCTTTGATCCAGGGACTTTAAAAATCATCCAGTTCCAATGTAAAGAGGGGACTCTGATGGGCAGAAGTTCCCCTGTCTCAATTGCTCTGCACCTATAAACAAATAAGAGAATCCTTTGGCTGTTCTCCAGTTACCCTTTGGAATCTCAGAATTCCCTAAAGTCACTTTTCAGTGTATTCACCTGTGATTGTCACTGCAGACATGACAATTCTGGGTTTCCCTGCAGCCACAGGTGTTTCACTTCATTCCTTTGATCAGTGCAGTCCATGAGGAGTGCTGGATGAAACAAGAATTGTGCATTTGGAGCTGGATGCAGATTCCTTCAGAACAAACTGGGAGCAGGGCAGCCTGGTGGGATATCTGGGTGCTTCTCTTGCACTGACAATCTGGGCATGGGGATGTGTTTTCATTGAAATCTTTGAGCTCTGATGTGAAATTTCAATGTGCTTGTTTGCTCAGGAAACAGGATTGAAGCTCTGACTGTGTTTTTTGAGAGTTACATTAACTTTTAAAATCCATTATTCAAAATTTAGATAGCACATTAATAAAGAGGGCAAGTCAATTCTTTCCATGCTTGGCATAATCTTTTTTTTTTCCCCCTTTTCTAGAAATCATGGGTACATTCATTAAATCTCCCCTCAAGCTATCCCCAGTTTTTCCCACAGTGATTTCCTTTACTCTGTGTAATGGAGAAAGCAATCTTAAAATTAATGTTTATAAAGCACCGAGCCAGGAGTAGGAATTTTTTTTTTGTTATTATTTTCTATGAATTAATACATAAAAGAAAAGATTTTATGGGAGGGAAGACAGTTAGAACAGGATAATTATTGTAGGATATTGTTGTGGGGGCATAACTGTGTGGGATATTATGGGATAACTATGTAGGGTATTGTGGGATAACTGTGTAGGATATTATGGGATAACTATGTAGGGTATTGTGGGATAACTGTGTGGAATATTATGGGATAACTGTGTAGGGTATTGTGGGATAACTGTGTAGGATATTATGGGATAACTATGTGGGAAAATTTGCCTGTAGGAGGGGAGTTTGAACTG
Source organism: Muscicapa comitata (assembly GCA_027123655.1). Lineage (NCBI taxonomy): Eukaryota > Metazoa > Chordata > Aves > Passeriformes > Muscicapidae > Muscicapa > Muscicapa comitata. The sequence continues at coordinate 1,759,251 of JAOTIY010000771.1, forward strand.
GATGAACTTGATGATGTTTAATATCTTTTCCAAGCTGAAGCACTCTGTGATTTTAGGATCTGCAGGTGCTGTCCCTGTTCAGAAGGTCCCTTTCCTGTTCAGGGTGGATGTGTTGGGAAGAGAAATGTGTTCAGCTGCTTTTCTCTCTCCATTTGCTTACAGAGGAGCACAGAGTAACTTTAAACATTTCCCTGTGAAAGCAGTGAGTGAAACTCTGCCCTCACACCTTGGTGGCCCCCAGTGGAACTGCTTCTGATTCTCCTTTTGGGGACCAGCCCAGTGCTGGGAGAATTCCTGGGTGCCCTTTTGGGGCCAGTCCCTGCTCTGGCTGCAGGTTTGGGAGCTGCTCCTGAGGAATGAGAGGCTCCTCCTGCTGTGTTTGGCATTCCAGGCTCTGCCAGGGGACATCTGGCTGCCTCCTCCCTCCTCCAGGTTTATTCCAAACAAGGAATAAAGCCTCTTGTTTTAATGCCTTATCCTTTGTTGGGATTTCCTCCAAACACCAGTGGCTGATTTCCCAATTACAGCATTAAAGCTGGGAGGTTAAACCCCACAGCAGCTCCTTTTTATTATTAATTTGTTCTGTAGTTCCTAATCTTTTGTGGCTGAGATTTACAAATACCTTTTCTAAGGATGTTTTTAATGAGGCCAAGCCATCTGTAGGATCAAATCCTACAAATCTCACTTGGGAGCCTCCAGCACAAACCTCCCTTTGGGGAAGGGAGAATGTTTCCAGAGCTGGTGGGGGGAGTTTTTTAAGGAGAATTCACCTGTTCCTGGGTACAGGGTGAGGAATGAATTACCAATTCTCTCTCTATGTTACCACTTGACATGTGGTTCCCCTCTTTTTTTAATCTCCTTTCCAGTAGTGTTAGAAAATCAGGGAAAAAAAAATAAAAATACACCCCAGCCATTCTGCTTGGAGTGCACCTGAGGGAAATCACAGTTTAAAGGCAAAGTAGGCAGTAAATATTTGAGGAAATAATCTCAAATTTTGGCTTTTGTTGCAAAGGGTTGTCAGACTCAGAAAAGCAGGTTTGTAAAATGAGTATTTAGGTCTCTTGTAAAGTGGTTAAACCATAGGATCACAGAATGGTTTGGGTGGGAAGGGACCTTAAAGGACATCCAGTGTCACCCCTGCCCTGTAGGGACACTTCCACTGTCCCAGGGTGCTCCAAACTCCAATGTCCAACCTGGCCTTGGACATTCCAGGGACCCAGGGGCAGCCACAGCTGCTCTGGCAATTCCAGCCCAGCCAGCAATTCCTGCCCAAATCTCCCCTTTCCCCATTCCCTGTGTCCTGTCCCTCCATCCCTTGTCCCCAGTCCCTCTCCAGCTCTCCTGGAGCCCCTTTAGACCCTGCAAAATAGAAATTAAGACAGCTCAGGTGCCCCTTCTCCTCCTTTAGAGGGTGTGGGTGCCACTGCAATAAGTTTATTAATTCTGTCAGATTTTCACTTCAGTGCCTGAATATAAAACCCCTCAGTCCCACAGATCTCTGCTAAGAGGAATGACTGAAATCCTGATAATTCTCTCTTCTAACTGCAGTTCCTTGAACACAACCCACATTTTCCTGGGGTCTCTGTTTTGTGCATGACAATTCCCATTGTAGCACAATACCCATTTTTCAAGTTGGAGGGGGAATAATTCCATCCTGTATGGAGAGAAATGAGAAAAGCAGTTATTCCTTTCAAACTTCCCTTGCCACTTAACGTGGCTCCCACTTCCAAGCCATTTAGGAGCTCCATTAAGCCCCTGGGTTTGCTCCTGTGCATGCATTAGGAGCAGAGCTGGGGTAATATGGAGCAGATTTGCTGTATCATGGACACATTTATGAAGATTGATAACAGCCAGGGCTCAGTGTTAACTTTTATTTTCAAACAGGCTGCAGGAGAAACTGCCTGGTATTGCTTTGGGGCTTTGATTTATGGAAAGGTTGCTGCATGAAAAAGACATCCCATAAAGCAGCTCTGCTGGCAGGAGCATTATAAAGCAGGGTTGTGAGTAAAGCAAACAATAACTAACTGTAATTATGTTCATTATTGTCTCTCTGAGCTCCCTGTACCTTTTTTGGGGGGGTTTGCACTTATTCCCTCCTCAGCTTTTAAGTGGACTCACCTTTCCCATGGAGTGGGATGAACATGAGAAAAATCCTGCTGGTTTCTAGTGGCAGCACCCCCAAAAGTGACCTTTTTGTTTTGAATGGAATGAAAGAGGTCACTGAAATTATACCAGTGATGCCAGGAGGAGGAAAGCTCTGTGGTACAAAATGCTGTTTCTCTTTCAGCTCCCATCAATGATGCATTTTCCTCTAAATTATGACTGTTCTATGAGGGTTATTTCAGACTGTTGCATTTAAGCCCCTTGAAAACAAACCCAAAAATCCCAGCATGATGGCAAAGATCACCAGGTTTCAGAAGTATTTTTTTATTCTCTCAGCCTGGCACCATCCTTTGTAACAAGATGAGCCTGAGCAGCAGCAAGCTGAATTCTTCACTCAGCAGCAATTAGCAGAAAACTTTAGTGAGAACCAATTGAAATCAAGGGGCATGACCTAAGTGGGAAAAATGTGAGTGCTTAATCTAAAGTTTGTCAAACTTGAGCTGCTTTTACTTAAAAGCATCCCTTTCCCAAACTACCTGAAGACCTTGCAAAAAGAAATAGGAGCTTGAAAATCATCTGTGCTGGGGTTATAAAACACAAGAATGACTTTCTTGGAGCAGAGTGAAGTTCTGTTAAATAACCAGGGTCTAATTAATGCTGCCAGCACACAGAGAGGGTGAGGAGAGACCTCTGGAAGCTCTTTGTGAGCTGGCACTGAGGTTTCCATCAGGACTTTCTGCCTCAAGCTGCTCCCCAGGTGCTCTCACAGATCCAGGGAATGGTTTGGGTTGGGAGAGACATTCCAGACATCCAGTGCCACCCCTGCCATGGCAGGGACACCTCCCACTGTCCCAGGTGCTCCCAGCCCAATGTCCAGCCTTGGACATTCCAGGGATTCTCTGGCAATTCCAGCCCAGCCAGGAATTCCTGCCCCAATCTCCCCTTTCCCCATTCCCTGTGTCCTGTCCCTCCATCCCTTGTCCCCAGTCCCTCNNNCCCTCTCCAGCTCTCCTGGAGCCCCTCCAGGCCCTGGAATGTGCTGGAAGCTCTCCCTGGATCCTTCCCTTCTCCAGGTGAACATTCCCAGTTCTCCCAGCCTCGTTCCAGCCCTGGGAGCATCTTTGTTCCTGAGCCTAAGGAAAACACCCACCACCAGGCACTGAAAAATTACTTGAAAACTTCAAAAATAATTGAAATAATGAGAATAATGAAAAAAAAGAGTGAATGTTGGCATTTACAGCTCACCCCTCCAGCTCCAGTTCCTGATCTGGTCCTGGTCAGAGGAACATTTCCCTTCCTCAGGTGCCACCAAGGATGTTGAGGGAATTCTGTTTTAATGTTTCTGTACCACATTGTAGATCACATTAAGGCTGAGATCCATTAGAGCAAGGTGCAGCAGCCACTGCTTATCAGCAGCTTCTCAGTGGGGTTTTTGCTCTTTGTTGGAGCTGATGACATTTGATGGTTGTTGCAGCCCAGCCAATTCTATTTGATGAAAAGAGAGGCTCGGCCTCATCCCAATCCAAGACTTGTGAATCACATGTGGCCTTTGTTGCTTAGCAGAGTGAATCCAAGCCTGTTTTCTTAAATAACTCCATGCCCAAATGAAAAATTGGCATTTATTCTGCTGTCTCTTAAGATTACAACCTTCAGTTCCCTCCAGTAATCGTCACCCACGGGAGCAGCGAGGCTTGAAGTGTTTAACTGGTGATTGCTTTTTCTGGACACTGCTCCTGCCCAGAATATCTTTTATTTTTGTGGTCACTTAACAGGGTTTTGGGGCCTTTTATGGCTGAGGAGACTAGTTAAATATATATTGCTCTGGAGAGTAATATTTGGATAATAATGTGCCAGGAGTTAGTGTCTTGTGGTGCTTTGTGTTGAGTGGTGTATTGACCTTTGCTAGAGAGGAGAAAAGTGTCTGCTTGTTAGAACATATTATTTAGCATCTTTAGGAAGGCAAAACTGGTTGGTTTTGGGTTTTTATTTTTAGTGTGGGGCTCAGTGAAGGTTTTATCACCACAGTTTTGGGATGATGGTGTGAGTTCAGGCCTTTACAAAGCCTGCAGTGAGTTGTAGTTCTTAGGAAATAAGTGGCAGTAATAAATCCAGAATGTACTTTGCTGTCTGGATTTGGTTTATGCTGTTCATTTGGGTCTGTCTGTATTTTTTTTTTTGGTGTGTCTGTGTGCTTTACACACACAGTGATGTAAAGTTACTGTGGAAAATTCAATGCAGGGACAGGGATAACATTAAAATGGATCATTTAAGTAGATGAAACTGTCTTTTTTGCCACCTGTGTATAGAGGCAGGTTTCAAACTGTTGCAGAATTATTTTTTCCTTTAAAAATTAGAAATACCAAGGTTTAATCTATCATGCAATGGTAGTTAATATATCCAAGGAGTCCTGCAACTAGCATCACCACTTCTATGAGAAACACCAGCAAAGCATCAGTTCAGTCTCCCAGAGCCTGGATCTGCCTTTCCATGGAGCTGAGCAGAGCCTTGATTCCTTTAATTCCCTAAACCTTCAGAAACCCCCTCCAAATTCCTTATTAGGAGTGAATAGTAAGGAATTCTAGCACATGGTGGTGTTTGCAGTGATGATCCTTGACTTGTGTTCTCCTGAGCAGCCAAGTGGAATCTTGCCAATCCTCATTAAATAATTCTTTTTCGGGTGAGTAAGGCTGAGCTCGAGTGATACCACATGCAAGCTCTAAAAATAAGCTGGGATCTGGGTTTCCAGGAGGAGCTTTGGAAGGGAAATTTTGGTTTGCTGGTCATGTAATCATGGAATTGAAGGGGTTGGCTCCATTCATCAGACTCTGGAGTTGGGGAGAGTTTGGATTTTGTCCTCAACAGTGGTGGGACTGTATCTGGGATCATTCTTTGTCTGTGAACTCAAAATTAGGAGCTGGGTTTGATCTGTGCAAAGCCAAGAAGTATTTCTCTATATATTTCTATATATAACATTTAGGGTACTACAAAATATTCCACAGAGATAAAACTGCTCCTCCTTGAGTTCCTTCTAATTAAAGCCTGCAGTTGCTAAATTCTCTTTCCTACTTTGTAGCAGCATCCATGCCCCTGTTAGATGGAATTTGTATCATTGCCATCCATGTGATTGTTTATTTTAGTATCCTGCTATTCACTAAAAACTGTCCCTTAAGCTAAAAAGGAAAGTACATCCTCAATTTGGGGAATTCCAACACACTGCTCCCCTTGCAGCTGCAGGAACCAGCTGTGGGAGAGGTGCATTTGTGCATTAATGGTGATGTGCTTTGGGTTTTAAGAGGGTTTTTCCTCTATTTTTGGAGGAGAGGGGAATTTTATAAACAAATAGTGGTTTGGGATAATGCAGATCTGTTCACATCCATGTAAATAAAAGTATTCAAACTGATTTTGTCTGTCAGGGTGGATGGGAATCCTGTCTGTTTGTTGGCTTGCACCTTGAGATATTTGGAATTTAGGCAAGCACAGCAGGTCAGATCAGAGTCTCCTGAGCTGGGAGTGGGTTTTTAGGGAATCCTGTAAAATACTGTAAAAATGAGGGAAGTGTTCAGGGATACCATTTTGCCTTCAAACAAGTGGTGGTGTGGGGCTTTCCTGAGCCAAATCTTGCTTGTAATCTCTTCATGGGCATCTCACACCTTCCTGTGTAATTATTTTTGAACCTAAATATGCTTTTAATAACCCCAGTATCCTCTGACAGTGAGTCCCAGCTTTTCATTTGCTGTTTTTTGGGAGAGGTTTGGGTTCTTTCTTCATTGTGAACCCACCACTAGGAGACCTGTCTGGCTGCCCCTGTCCTGTAATCATTGATCATTCCATCCTGTAATTCACTGATAATTGAGATCCAGCCCTTGCAGTTGTTCTTCTCTGGGTGAAGAGATCTGATCCTCATGTGGACCTGAAGATTTTCCTTGGCAACCAGTTCATCCAGCAAATTAGGATTCACAACCAGGATATTTTTTTCCTGTTCTCTTCCCCTTAAGTCCTTGCCCAAGAAAGGCTTTAAGGCTGTGCATAACTTTCCATGTGCAAATGTGGAATTGCTCAATCCTGGAATGGTTTGGGTTGCAAAGGACCTGAAAGCCCATCCAGATCCACCCCTGCCATGGGCAAGGACACCTTCCACCATCCCAGGCTGCTCCAAGCCCCATCCTTGGCCTTGGACACTTCCAGGGATCCAGGGACAGCCACAACTTCTCTGGGAATTCTATCCCAGTCCCTCTCCATGCTCTGAGCCAGGAATTTCTTCCCAAGTCCCTCTCCAGCACCTTGAAGTTCTGCTTGTATTTACTTCTTTGCCAGATTCAAGGTCCTCATTTCTCTCTGATAACCTCAGAGAAGCTCCTCCCTCCCTGTGTGCACTAAATGAATTCTTACAACACAAGGAAATTGTTTCCACTTTGCTTTTCCAAGTGGCTGCTCCAATATCCAGCCAGCATTCCAGGTGTTTTACCAGGTGGGAAAACTCTCCAGGTTAAAAATCCAGCCCTCTAGAAAGGTCAGTAGGACTTTCTGACAGTCATCCCTGTACAGCCAGGATTTTGTCAACATGTTGAACTTGACTTGGTGCTTCCCAGACATGTTTGAATGTCTCTCTTCATGCAGTGTGTGTGTGAATGTGCTGGAATCCTTTCCTTTCCTTTCCTTTCCTTTCCTTTCCTTTCCTTTCCTTTCCTTTCCTTTCCTTTCCTTTCCTTTCCTT